>CAJHNH020001354.1:160000-175554 GCA_905116865.2 Candidula unifasciata | reverse complement strand
GCTTTTTGGCCAAAAAAAAAAAAGGCAAAAGGGATATTATTTTTAAAAAAAATGAAAAAATAATGGCAAATTGAAAGACCCCCGACGGTTCGTTTGGGTCGGCATCATCCCAAAAAGCTCATTTAAAAATCTTGTTAGTTTCATTCGTGTTGCCTCGGGTGGTACAAAGAAACCCAATCTATCTTTCCCCAGCTTTTCCGCAGACTTATTTTTTTCTCAAAAGGACTTGGAAGGGACTTATTTTCCTCGGGGTTCACAAACAAATTTACGCTACTGAAACAAAGCTACTTTTTTTACTTTTCCAGTCACGTGTGACCCTTTCAATTTTGTGTGTCATCTGTACAACCCCCATAAAATGGGACGGATATCCTTTTTCCCCGGAAAAAAACATATTTGATTCTTTTGATTATTTATTAAGGGATAACCCTATGTCAGACGTATGAAAACCAAAAAGGGGCTCTTTTTTTAACTTCAACTCAACCCCGAGTCTGAAAAATCTCAGCGGGTGCACTAATTCCTTTCACCCGGGGAGGATCATGAAAAAATTTTGGAATTTTTCTAAGCCCAAATTTTGACTGGGCAGCCCCTTTTGGGTACCTTTTTTCGACCCAAATCCCGGGGTTTTTTTTTAAATTTCCCCCCCCCGCTGCATACACAGGGGGTTTTCCGATTTTACTATCCAAACCCAATAAAAAAATTTATTTAAATCTACTGAAAAAATTTCCCACCCTTTCCTTTGGGGTTTTTAAAACCTAAAACCACCAAAACTTCAGCACTCGGGGCGCATCCCAAAACCCCTCAAACCCCACACACCCAAAACCCCCCCCCCCCCACCCCAAAAACATAGGGGGAAAAAAAGGGAAAACAATCCTAAAGTTTTATTCACAAAACGGGTTTTTTGGGCATTACAACGAAACCCAATTTTTTCAAAACCCGGCAAAAATAAAATAGCCTTTGTTTTAAAATTCAGTAAGGTTTGTTTGGGGGGTAAAAAGTTGAAAAATTATTAGAATAACAGACAGGGGAATTTTCAGTGTTTGGGGGACGGAGGGGAAGATGTGAACTCGAAACTTTTTTAATTACTGGAAAATTTTGATGGAAAAACGAAGGTTTCCAAAAAGTAAAAAAAACCCTGTAGGGTTAAGGGAAATTTTTGGGGGCGGAAAAAAACAACGGGCAAAATTTATGGAAAAACGCAAGATGCGACTGTCGGGTTTTGGGGACTTCTTATAAAAAGATTAAAACTCGAGAATTTTTGTAATTACTGGCAAGTTTGAGGGAAGAACAGCAAGATCCCGAAAAAGATAAAAGCCTTTTGGGAAAAGGGCAACTTTTTGGGGCCCGGGAAAAACATTGACAGACCCCTGTTCCGGTTTTTCGCGGGGGTTAGGTGCAAACGGGCACCCTTTCCGCTTTTTGCCGGCACACCCTAATGATGATAAATTTTCCCAAAAAAATCAAACCCTTTTTTTTTTCGGCAGTAAAACATAACACCAGGCCCATGCGATAAACCCATTAGATGTCTCACGCCTGTGTAAAAAAACTGTGCAGCCCAGGGAAAAAAACAACAAATATAAAAAAATTTTTTAAAGGTTTTAAAAAATGAAAAAAAGCATCGCTTGTAAATTTCTTTAATCAAAATATTTTTTGGTGGGGCATCCCTTTTTCATTTAAAAAAAAAAAGTAAAAAATTGCCCTTTTCCCCCCCTTTGGCGTATAGGGAATTGGGGCTAGCCTATATTTTTATAGCCCGGCAAAAGATGGGTGAGGGGGTTCAGCATCACCCCCCCCCGCCTCTACTTCCCGGGTTTTTTGCACCCGGTACCCCTCAAGGGGGGTTTCCCCCTGGGACCCAAAGGTCTTTTTTGAAAAAAATTTCCATACTTTTTAAAGGGAAAGGGATATTTCTGTATGCTACACCAAAAAGTGATGAAAGGGAAGGGGTGAAATTTTACATTACGTTTTACCTTTTGGTTTAAAATGCAGTTCCCGATTTTCGAGACTAAAATCGGTTCTTTTCTTTTTAAAATTTTTAAACTGTTTACCCCCGGGTTTTTCCCCTCTCCACCCCCGGGTCGGAGCATGGGCCCCGTAAGCTACCCAAGGGAGTTTTTCTGTTTTAAATTTACCATTTGGTTTTTCCACCCTCTCTCCTTTTTATTTTTCCATTTGACTTATTTTTTTCCCCCTTTTTTCCCTTCACTTTCCGAAAATTTAAAAGCTTTTCATTTCCGGGGTGCGTCTTTTTAAAAAAATAAATTTTTTCGCTAAAATTTTTTAAAGGGTTTTGGGAAAACTTGAAGACCCGGCTTTGTGAGGTCTTCCCTCTCTCTTTCTCTCTCTGTCTGTCTCTCTCTCTCTCCCCCTCTCTTCCTCTCTCTGGTTTTTGTCTAGTCGTTTGTGAATAGGGGGTTGTTGCTTTTGAGTTTTTTTTAAAAAAAAAATATGTTGAAATTAAATTTTTTTGAGGGAAAAAGGGTTACGTTTTTTTTTTCCTTTTTTTTTTTTTTTTTTTTAAAAATTTTTAAAACTACAACCTTGTCTTTTAAATTTCCTTCTAAATTTGGGGGTTTATTCTGATCCCTTTTCCTTTTGGATGATTCATTTACAATGTAAAGACATTAAATTTGTTTTTTTTTTTTTCGGATTGCTGAGCGCTTTCTATACCCAGGGCTTATGTCTTGTAAAAACAGTTGGAGGGGGGGGGGGGGGGTTTGGTCTCAAAGCATGGTTTCCCCCTTGATGCGGGAGTCAGGGAGGCAAGCCCCGGTGAAGCTGGGTTTTTTTCACGTGGATTTTCTGGGGTAATTTTCCCTGGTCTCTTGGTAGTGGGATGGAGCCAGGGTTATTTTATTTGCACCGTAAAAAAATACCGGTATTGGGAAAATGGGAAAAAAAAATACCCTAACAAACGTTTCCCCGGGAAAAATTTTTAAAGTTAAAATTTTACCCACAGTTTTCAAACTGTCGGTGCTACGGTGTTCGTGACAAACTCTGGATTCTTCACCTTGGGCCCAAATCAAAATTTAGAACGGCGCATTTTTTAGGTTTTCCCCTTGTCCCGGGGAAGTTGATTTTAGTTTAAAACCATTCAAACCCTCTTTTCGGGTTTTATAAAGTCTGTGATCCTTAAAACCAGTTGGCATTTCGGGTGGGTTAGGTGGTCAAGCTGCAAGAAGCTGATTTGTTGTTTTGTTCAAATTTCTGCACTTTGTGTTAGTAAATATTACATAAGCACATACGTACACAGAGAAATCTGCCATTGTATAATTGTGAAGACGTTGATGGAGGAATTTCACCAATCAACTAAACGTGGCTAAACACAACAGCTAGAAATCATCAAAATAACAAAAGCATTGCGGAACTGTCACCCATTGTGGTCTCTTCACGTGCTCACTAGACAGGAATTGTTTCTATACATCTGTCCCACTCTTAAACTATAGACAGCCGTTTGGTTGCTCATATATTTTTCAACACCTTCTATGTGTCCTTAATTCCTTAGTTGAATCTCGCCAAATAAAAGAATGATATTAACCGACTGGGAGATATTTGAGTGAACAATAACTGTTCTGCTTATGATGTGACACATTCATGAATAATTTGTAGACATCAAATGTTATACTGACATTTATTGTTTGGAACTAATCATCATCATCAGTCAACATGTCTTTTACAGAAAGTCGCTCGTTTCACGGCTAAAACTATCTTTTTCTCTATCCAATAATCAAGCCCTATGTGCTTTCATACTGAAGTCGTTTTCGCTATCCTGTATCCACGTTCGCTGAGGTCGACCTCTGTTTATTTTTCCATAAACTGCTGTCTCTAGTGTCGTTCTCGCCAGACCATCGTCGCGCTTGACAAGACCACAATACCTCAGCTTTCGGGAACTGATGCTGTCTATCCATTGGCGAGCTGGTAGATGACTTTATTGCCGGCTGGGACAGAATTTTGGTCTGTCTCCCACAATTGCATCAACGCTGCAACAGAAAATTATCAGCTCAGTAAAGGCAACATATAAAGACATGAAATGTCGAGTTCTTAGTGTGGGGGGGGGGGGTGGGGGGGGGGAGCTAACAGACACGTTTGAAATAAAAGCAGGTTTGCTACAGGGATGTCTTTTTGTCTCCGCTCCTATTTGTACTCGCAATAGACTAGATAAGCAACTGCTAACATCAACACTGGAATTCAGTGTACTTCCTACAGAACAGCCTGGACTTCGCTAATGTTTCTTTTCTGTCCGATTCACTTGAAGTAAGATCACAGTAGCTAGGTCTTAAAATCTACAAAGGAAAGACAAAGTAATTAAGAATAAATTACGCAAATAGTAACGTTGTTTCTTCTAATGTCACCCCACTCTAAGACGTAGAGTCTAACATCTATTTTGGCAGTAATGTAGATAGAGATGGGGAAACTGATAGATATATTGAAATATAAATAAAAAAGGCAAGATGAGCTTTCGTGGCAGTAGAGAATGTGGGTCAAGAGAAATTAAAATTAATACTAACTTAAAATTATTAATTATAATGTCAAATCAGTACTGTTGTATGGAGCAGTAACACGGAGGACAATTAAGGCAATTACATATAAATGACAAACATTCTTTAACTAGTCCCTGTGCAGAATAGAGAGAATTAAATGATATAAAAGAATCCCTAATGTAACACTTTGGGAGAGAACTAAGCAAGTTCCAGTGGACCAAAAGGTGAAGAAAAGACGCTGGCGTTGGATAGGACACAAGCTGAGAAAACCTGAGAACAATATGACAAGAATGTCTTTCCAATGGAACCCAAACCGGCATAGGAATAAAGAAGACTAAACAACGCATGCAGAAGGATGCTAAAGATTGAAGTTAACCAGATGGGGAGGACATGGGGAGAGCTACATGCAATAGCAAAGGATAAGACGACTTGGCATGAATTGGTTGAGGGCCTATGCTCCATTGGAGGTTAGAAAGGTAGAAGAAAAATATAAACTTGGCTGAAGAATTTATGAATTATCAACGACAAAATTGCACAGTTGTGGATTTTAACAACAAATACTAAACTAACGAAGTAATTTTGTTGAATCTTAAATTGAAAGGGAAACGTAGTGGTGTAGGTGATATACGCTTCCCTGAGGATGGCAAGGTCGTGTGTTTGTGTCCTGATGGAGCATGACATTTTCTCTCAAAAAATGCCTTGGCTCCCAGGTCGACTCAGACTTAAGTGGGTAATAGGTAAAGTAATGGGAAGTAAGGGCGGTCGACATAATGCGTGAGTGCCAATTGGTCTATACAGTAGGAGCCAAGCCCGGAATGCAAAACATGCCTGGCGGGGAAAGGGTCCAGTTACTTTACATTAGCTTTAATAGTTTTAAGAATGTTCTCGACTATCAACAATGCCATCACAAAATTGAGCCAAACTTTGTTGGTAACCGCCTGCTTTGAAACGCTCTAAATATTGATTTAACTTCGTCCACGGCCTTGACTTCAAAAGTCGGCCCAGGTCAGTATATCAAATGTTGATCACTCGCGGTGACCTTCGTGTGAGGACTTTAAAGTTACACCACTGGACCTTGTCAAAGATACCGACAACATCGGGCACCTGATCAGATGATGGGTCCGGTTCTGTGGCGGTTACTTCAAGGCGGCGGCTGAGACATCAATGACAAGGCTGGTGGGAGTGGCTACAATCGCAAGAAACAGAGAATGTCTACAGTCTACTAAAGTAAAACAAGATAACTCTATAACTCAGAAACCAATTGTCAGACCGATTACCTTGACCTGACATATTGTTCCGAATTCTCAAACGTCTAGTCGGGATCAAAGTTCATCAAAATCAGACATTTGTAATCTGGATTGACACTGATGCTTCTGAAATGACCATCACTTCACTTATCTGTCTTTACATCACAATGTAACAACATGCCACTTGAAGTCAATCTATTCCTTTAAAAAAAGATGGATGGCGGGGGTGAGCGGAGGGATTCATTTATATCAGAACAATCACGGATCTGGTAACAAACAAAAGCATACGCAGAAAATAATCAAAACATTATAAAATCTATTAAACTAAAGTATAAAGTGTCCTTTAACCTCCACGTTTGAACTGCTGCCACCTCTCCAGTAGGGCAGGAATAGTGTACAGAACAGGATTAGCGGCCGAGTTGATGGGCAGAAGCAGAACTGTTGTCCAGGCATTATCCTGACTGCTGACCTCATGACCTCCAAGAGACATCAGTCCCATGATTCCCAGAGGAAACCAGAAGAGAAAATTAAACAGAACTACAAGATTCAGTCGTTTGGCTACAGTTATATCTTCAGCTCGTCGTGAAGAAGGCATGCTAGTTGTTGTCTTAGATATTTTTTTCTCTGACATGGTTCGGAAGATCGCATATTGACCACATTCAACAAAGATAAACATGATCAGGTTAAAAATTATAAAAACTGCAACTGAATACTCCCAACCTCCAGCGTAGGCGTTTGTTAAGGGCTGATTTAGACACATTGCGTTGGATGAAAAGATGTCAAAATTCAACACTATGTGGACAAGTGAAAGTAGAAAACTGGCCACCCAAGACATCACAACTGCGATAGTTTTGTGAGACCACATAACTTTTATTTGACCGCATGGTAACTTTTTCACCAAAAATATGCCTAGGGTGATCAGAAAAATAAAGAGCGTCGATGCTTCAGACGAAAGACAGGCCATAAAACTATCCAACTGGCATACAACACTGTTCCTCCAGGTCTTGTCACGGAGAACGTACCTGTCACGATAGAAAGAATCAGCTCCGGCAATCACGAACAGATAGACACCCATAATGAAGTCAGATAAAGCCAAGTTTGTCACAAACAGACCGTATCCTGTCTGGAGAATTGACCTATGCCAGATTACCCGGTACACAATGATCGTCACGTTACCCAGAACTGCGAGAATTGCAACCATCCAGAAAAGAAATCGCTGAAAATCAATTCCTAACAGGTTAGCACACAAAGAAATAGCGTTTACATGTACAGGAGTCAAAGATGCCTGTTGTGTAATTAATAACTCTTAATTACTAATCACAGCAAATCTGGAAAAGATCCGTACACAATGCCTGGCTTATTATGAGATCGTGAAATAAATAGTCGACGAGATCTTGTGTAAGAATACCTCGTAAATCTAATGTCTGTAGTGTCAGTTTTGATCAGAAAAATTTGCTCTAAATTTTGAAATTACCCAATGACCTAAATTGAGATGTTTAAATCTGGGGAGTTGTGCAAACATTGAATCGTTTAGATGAGACAGACTTTTAAAGGACAAGTCAATTATTTCTAGAAAATTGAACGGTAAATTTATGAGCAACTTTAAAGGTCGATTGTGAGAAATGTTAAGATAATTTATGTGTTTGTAAAAATAGTTGTATTCATCGGTTGCAAAGGCTTCGAATTTATTGTAGTTAATGTCCAGTTTCTGAATCCCAAACGGTGGATTGTTACTAAATAAAGGCAAAAATAACTCACTTATGTTGCATTTAGACAAGATAAGGACTTTTAAATTCAGAAATGCTCTGGATGCAGATGCAAAAACGAGCTCATTTCATGAATTACTACTCCAGACAATTCAGGTATCTCATATGTCTATCCATAGCATACACATGTTTCATGTCTAGAGGATTCGATCTGTTGTAATCAGTAACCGACACTGTCCCTGCGATATACCGAAAACCTTTAAAACAATCGTCGCGGCAGTCAAGTTCATCATCATTATACGGACAATCGGTATGCCCATCACAAACTAGGTCAGGATGAAGACAGCTGTTGCTATCCCAGCAAAAAAAATATTCAGTACATGGACCAGTGTAGAACAGTTGCTCGTCTTCTCCTGTAGGACAGTCAGCTCTTCCATCACGAAGATAATGGTGAGGAACGAGTTATAACATTTCACATACCCCTGACTACACTGAAAGTTCTCGCAGTCTCTAAGATGTGACATATCCTTGCAGCCGACAATACCGCCGTATCTGGCTTTGATATAATGACATTTTGGAGCCCATATATAATGTCCGAAGCTATTCCTGCCAGAGTAAGCAGACTTTAGCTTTTTTAGAGTCTTAGCTATGAGACCTTCAGTACCCCTACAGTCTTTGACCGAGTCGTTGCGCTGAGATTTGTTTACACATATGTCAGGATCGCATACTAATGCACATCTCTTTTTTATTTATTGGATGCTTACTTTTGTGTAAGCTCAAATAACTATTTATATATTCCTGGAAACTAATCGTATAAATGAAACAGTCATCTTGTACATTATTGTCCCACTGCAGAGGTAGACATGATCCATTATGTCATTGTCCACCTTCACAATTTCTATGAACGCAGAATTTCTCGTCGCTTTCGTCTCTACAGTCCTTGATCTTGTCACATTGATATTCTTTATGGTACAGCCTTTGGCCAGATATGCAGTTTAAGTCATTTGGTGATATACATTTCAAACAAAGAAGCTTATCCAGTCTGTTGCTGCAGTGATCAACGAAATCACAGACCAAGTTATAGGGAATTTATCTACGATCCCCGACGTCTTCCCCACATGATTTATTACAATGTGCAATGATGCTGGTTCACATCTTCTGTCTTTACTTTATCTTTACCTTGCTAAATATGGCTGTCCTAACAACGCACTCTACTGGTTCTCAGTTATCTGTCTCTGCCATTACCTCATGGAGTGCCATGCTAACTGTGTTTTCATTATTGTTTGTTCACGTTCATGTAGGTCTATCCCTGCCTCTTCTTCTGCAGTGCTCTCATTACTTTCCAAACCTTTGTGATGTTTAGAATTCTCAAAATATTTAGCCTATGAGGCAAATGATGTTTTAAAAATAAAAGTGAACATTAATGTTTGAATTATTTTCCATTTCGTTGGTGAACTATTTCTCTCTCCGCCCCTTTTCCCGGTAACACATGATTTCAAATATTCTCGTTTTTGCTTTCTAAAGAAAGAAAAAAGCACGTCTAAACGCTCCGTATATTTTTCAAGAATCACAAGGCAGATACAACCTTATAAAGCACTCGATTCGGGACAGGATGTGATTTTGAAAGACGTTTAGAAATAACATGGAACGTCAAAGTTGGTGGTTAGAGACACTATGAAAAGCCAGTCTACACACATACCGTGCATCTTGTGTGAATATCTTGAATCGATGTTTGGCCTAAAGCATAAACAGAAGCTAAATACAAGCTAATTTTTCAAAGAATGCTAAATAAAGGAAATTTGAAACTGCGCCAACGGTTGCGCTAAGGTTAGCATCGCTTGCAAAGGCTCTAGATGGTTCTTGTCAATCGTAATTTAGCACCGTGTGGTACAGAAGCAGCCAATCTATCGTCGCCTAGCACACCTGCATGCCTTAGAGAAAAAATCCAAAGGATGTTTATGACCCAAGGTCTCAGTAGCAATGTTTGCTGCCACTCTGAACAAAGCAAATCTGTCTCCACCTTTCCAGTTAGCTGAATTCCTTAGTCAGGACATATGTGTACAGATGGCTTTCAAACCAACGGAAGACTGCAGCGATCACATGATAAGTGAAGGGGCACTTCTCAACAACTAGATGGCGGCTTGCAATATCACTGACAGGTGAGGAAAAAGACAGAAAGTTATGCTACTCCGTACAAGACGAACACAATTAGCCAGGCGTTATATATTGATTTTTTTCCAAGGCACGTGATACTGGTGGTTATGAAAGGAAGTAGACAAGTATGTATGAACGTAAGGCTGAACAATAATTATCTAGGTCAGGTGGAAGACATTGATATAACCAAACACGTCGTGGCCTCATATTGAAATAACAAGTATAGGGGAAATATAAATATCTATATTAATAAAAATGTTAATTTTCCAATGTTGTTAGCTAAAAACTCGGAAACTACTGAACCGATTGCTTTCAAATTTGCACACAACGTTGTCTTTGACTCCAAACGTGATTTTTTTGGTCAGACAATCACACAAACCACGAACGACGTAGCTCCAGTACCGATCAAACCATTAATTGTTTCGTTGCCGGCCCGGATTTGTTTTTTGTTCATTGACCATATTTGACTGCTGAGCTCTTACTGAACTTTGCATTATTATATAATTTCATTTCCACTATTTACTTGAGTGTTTGGTAGCGTAGTTGGTAGCTATTTTGCCTATCATGCAGGTGACCCACGGTCAATTCCCCGCTAGATGATATATTTTTTAGCCCTTAACTGTGGGCTCGCACGTTGTGTTGTGGTTTATGGCTAGGGTGCGATATCTAAGCCTTTTTTGGTTTCGGGGTTTACAGCTAGCCTGCGACAGCGACAACGTGATGCTCAATGGTCATGTCACGGGTAATCTTCTTTCGCTCTCGAGAGGGCCGTTGGCACGTTGTGTTGTGGTTTACAGTTAGGATGCGATATCTGACCTAAACTCTTCAGTGTTCGGTAGTATAGTTATAAGTATTCCACCCTTTACGCGGATGGCCGGTGTTCGATTCCTCGCTGGGTAATAATTGTTCTTTTTTCTCTTAAAAGGGTGGTTGCCACATTGTATTGTGGTTTACAGCTAGACTGTGATATCTGCGCCTTTCGCACAAAGACATTCGATTTCAGTAATATCCCAGTTAGCTTCCCCGCGACGCTTCTCTGTCAACAACTATTCTACGATGACATAAACTGTTAACTAAGACAGCTGGCAGTCTAGTTTAGTTTTGGTGGAAACGGAATCCAAGGTCAGTTTTAAGTTTCACTTGGGAGTGGGAGAGATTAAGTGTGCGGGTATTTTTCTCCGCTATTTGTTAGTATAGTGTACTTTTTATTGTGAGTTCCATCATTGGTTGGGTGATGAAGTTGTTCTTTTTTTTTCTATGTCGGGGGCAAAATTAAACTTAACAGTCCGTGGCGACAGCATGCGGCGCTAACACCTCTGGCTACACCGATATACACATACTGTAGTGACAGTTTGTGTTGTTGTTATTGTTGTTGCGATGGTGGTGGTGGTAGTGATAGCAGTAGTCTGGTACTGCATAGGTGATGTGGTAGATGTTATACTGGCCACATGTACCTCTCAGTGCACAATAATGCTACCCATTTTAGTCACGGTGGACACAAATGCCAAGCTCAACTTAGTTACAATATTTCGTCAGATGATGACTTTCCCATCCTTTGAACAGGATGACATGATTAGTGGGGGATGGGGTTAGGGGGTTTATGCCAGACACTATTAACTGAGAGAGCTTAAAAGAGTACTTCAAAGTTCTCATTTCTAAACTATTATTTTTAAAAATAATTTTTCAATCCTTTAGGGAGGGAGATATGACTGGGTCGATGGAAGAGGGGGCGGGGGGAGGGGGTATATCATAGACACTGTTAGCTAAGAGCTATTTTCTTTCTTTTCCATTTCACCATTCTGGGCCACAGCAACGCGTGGCCGGGTACAGCTAGTATATATATATATATATATATATATATATATATATATATATATATATATATATATATATAGTGTGTGTGTGTGTGTGTGTGTGTGTGTGTGTGTGTCTGTGTGTAAAACCTACGGTCAGCTCTCATGACAGTCTGCCTGAAAGAAACTCTTGTTTCTTGCCAACTTTCCCGCCTCGTGTATTTTTATATTCCAGGAGTCACTTATATCCTGTGCCCATCTTCGTGTTGGTCAGCCCCTTCCCCTTCATACTGGTACCATGCCTTCTGCTATTATGTTTTTCAGTCCGTCATAGCAATTGATATGACCACAATATTTAAACTTTCGAGACGAGATGCTGTTTATCAGCCAATCTTCCTAGATGTTCAGATCTTTAACAATATTTATTATTTTATTCTTTGTCCTTATTATTCTGAGAATCTTTCTATTGCATTTCAGCTGAAAAGCCCTATTTTAGCTGCAGGATATATCTGATATTTTCACAAACGTGAAACGTCATGGAAGATGTCCTATTCATTTAACCACATACAAATTATACGACACGTAGATTACGTCGAAATGCACGTATAACACAAAAACACAGTGTGACAAAAGAAAGTAAATCCTACAGTTTATATCCTTGTAAGAGCTGAGGTGGTATTACAGAGTCTTTCATTATTTATAACAGCAGAAATTGAATATGCTTGTTTCTGATGTAAGCTGTCACAACTTGTCAAAATATCTGTTCGGGCGATACCAGGGGTCATTCGTCTTGACTCCACAGGGGCGTGTCTCAGCTGATACCAGAGGTTACTCGTCTTGACCCAACATGAGCGTGTCTCGGCTGACACTAGGAGTCACTCGTCTTGGCCCAGCATAGGGGTGTAATGGCTCATACCAGGAGTCACTCATCTGAACCCTACATGGGCGTATCTCAGCTGATAGCAGCTGTCACTTGCCTTGACTCCACATGGGCGTGTCTCAGCTGATACCAGGAGTCACTCGTCTTGACCCAACATGGGCGTGACCCGGCTGATAATAGGAGTTACTCATCTTAACCCTACATGGGCGTGTCCCGGCTGATACCAGTGGTCACTCGTGTTACCCCAACATTTTCAGTGTCATTTCGTTTGCAGTCGGATGGCAGGAATAATTTTCAAAGTTAACGGGCGCATTCTTGCAGTGATTAGCTAGCTTGTCTCTCGTTCCACTGGATTTCCATTAAATTCATATCGAATTGCACTTTAAAAATCGTTTCATTTCCCAGTTTGACCAAACTTAAAATGCATGCATGGGAAATTTCTAGGAAATATAGACGGCCGGGGAAATATTGAAAACATCAGCAGTTTATTGTACATTGCTGTAGAATATGGGAACCAGCACCATGTCCGATACTTGTCTGCACCATGTCAGATACCTGTCAGCACCATGTCCGATACTTGTCCATGTGGGAAAACGGGACTTTAAATTCTCAGATGGTGACGTTAATGACTTTTATTCTGATGGCTATTTTAATGATAATAATAATATTGATATCAATTTTAATGATGATGCTTTTAATAATGATGACGAACCACAGGCTGTAAACTCCAGCGGAGAGTTCTGGCTGTTCGTCTATCTCTGGCTTTTTTGTATGTATACTATGGCTTTCTCGCCTCAGTTGTCCCCAACTTTGAAGTAAAGCCCCCATAATAAGTAGCATTTACGATATGCTTGTAAGGGGCAGTGGGTTTATTCCCCGACCCCCCCCCCCCCCCCCCCCTCCCCCCCACCCCCCCCCCCCCCCCCACCTCGGCGATACGAATGGAGTCCTAGAGCACACACTGATTAAACATGGCTTTCTGGGATAAGTATATACACGTGTCGTTAACACAATATCCTCAAAGTGTTGCTCCTACGGACTGCATCCAGGAGGCGGACAAACTACAAGGCAATGCTGGACTGCTAGGGATAAGATCAGCAGAGTGCCAGCAGTGGAGATCAGGTGTGAACGCCTTCAGTGTCAGCAGCAATGGAGATCACGTGTGTATGTGTTATGTGTAAACAACAGTGGAGATCACATGTGTATGCGTTACGTGACAACATCAGTAGAGATCACATGTGAACGCCTTTTGTGTCAACAGCAGTGGAGATCATATGTGAATGCCCTATGTTTTAACAGCAATGGAGATGACATGTTAATGCCATGTGTGTCAACAGCAATAAATATCACATGTGAATGCCTTATGTGTCAACAGCAGTGGAGATTACATGTGTATGTGTTAACATCAATAGAGATCACATGTGAATGCCTTATGTGTCAACAGCAGTGGAGATCACATGTGTATGTGTTATGTGTCAACATCAATAGAGTTCACATGCGAATGCCTTATGTGTCAACAACAGTGGAGATCACATGTGTATTTGTTATGTGTCAACATCAATAGAGATCACATGTGAATGCCTTATGTGTCAACAGCAGTGGAGATCACATGTGAATGTCTTATGTGTCAACGGCAGTGAAGATCTCATGTCAATGCCATATGTGTCAACAGCAGTGGAGATTACATGTGAATGCCTTATATGTCAACAGCAGTGAAGATCTCATGTTAATGCCATATGTGTCAACAGCAGTGGAGATTACATGTGAATGCCTTATGTGTCAACAGCAATGGAGATCATTTGTAAATGCCTTATGTGTCAACAGCAACGGAGAATAAGTGTGTATGTGTTATGTGTCAACAAAAGTGGAGATCACATGTGTATGTATTATGTGTCAACATCAGTAAAGATCACATGTGAATGCCTTTTGTGTCAACCTGTGTCAACATCAATAGAAATCACAAATGAATGCCTTATGTGTCAACATCAATAGTGATCGCATGTGAAGGACTGTAGTGTCAACATTGATCGAGATCACGCGTGAATGCTTTATGTGTCAACAGCAATGGAGACCACTTTTGGATGCCCTATGTGTCAACAACAGTGTCAATATCAATGGTGATCAGATGTTAATTCCCTATGTAAATGCCTTATGCGTCAACATATATGGAGATCACATGTGAATTCCCTTTGTGTCAACAGCTGTGGAGATCATATGTGAATTACTTACATGTTAACAGCAATGGAAAACAGTTGTAAATGCCTTACATATCAAAAGCAGCGGAGATCACATGTGAATTACTTAGGTGTCAACAGCAATGGAAAACAGTTGTAAATGTCTTAGGTATCAAGAGCAGTGGAGATCACATAGGAATTATTTAGGTGTCAACAGCAATGGAAAACAGTTGTAAATGCCTTATGTATCAAGAGCAGTGGAGATCACATGTTAATTACCTGCGTGTCAACAGTTATGGAAATCAGTTGCTGTTGTAAATGCCTTATGTGTCAACAGCAATGGAGATTAAATGTAAATGACTGATGTGTCAACATCAATGGAGATCACATGTGAAGGCGTTATGTGTCAACAGCAACATAAAGAGATAGATAAAGAGATTAATGAGTCGTCTCCAGCCTGTGTTGGGCGGGGTTGGTGTCCAATAATGGTACGAGTCGATGTTCGGTGCGCGGGGGGGGGGGGGGGGGGTGGGGGATTCCTTAGTAGTGCGTGTCAATGTTTGGGGGAGGAGGGTGGGGGTGCCAAGGCGTCAAACAGTTTTTAAAGTGAGTGCATTTGCTCTTGCAATTATCTATTATAGAAGCTTTTTTTTTTTTTTTTTTTGCAAGTTTGATTAGAAATAAATGTTTAAAGTGTTTATAAAACAAAAAGCCACAGCCATTTCAGTTTTCATGAGCAGTCTGTACATCTACCGTTACAAATATCTAATTAATTTGATTCCACGTGCATTTAATTATAGATTAGGAAACCGATTCTTCCTCTCTTCATCACAAGTTTTTAAAGTTGGGGCAGGCGGAGGGGGTTTTCGTACCCTTTACTCAAGATAGGGCCGCCTGAAAAACGATGTACTCATGGCTAATAATACACATATCACAGTTCAACATACCGTTTGCAACAAAGCATGCCAGGAACACTGAAAAAAAAAATTGAAGCTGACTATCAATGTATCGCAAGGCAAGATTTATCTAGTCGTTTCAGAAAACGTAATAACTCGTTGCAAGGTATTCTTTTGCTTTAGCCCTCACACAGTAGGTAAGTGTAACAGCCATAAACAGAATGTG
>CAJHNH020001354.1:147500-155000 GCA_905116865.2 Candidula unifasciata | reverse complement strand
TTAGCACCCAGCGGGTAATCGAACACCGGTTATCCGCGTGAAGGTGGAATACTTAAACTCTACTACCGAAGACTGAAGACTGTAGGTCAGATATCGCAGCCAAGCTGCAAACCATAACACGACGGGCCAACTGCCCTCACAAGGGTGAACGAATATTACCCGTGACATGAACACTGAGCATCACGTCGCCGCTATCGCAGGCTAGCTGTAAACCCCAAGTCCAACGGAAAAAAGCATAAACATTGTAGCCACAACAAAACGTGGCAGCCACCCAGTTAGGTGCCGCAAAAAAATTGCCAAGCGGGGAATCGAACCCCTATTACCCGAGTAAAAGGAACATGCTAACAACGCTATTAAATACTCAAGCGTTTTGTAAAAATAAAAATATATAATAATAACGTGAATTTCGGTGTCACGCAGTCAAAGGTGGCCAATCGATTGAAAACATATCCGGGCGGGCAACGAAACAAAAAATGATTTGTTCGGTGCTGGAGCTACGTCGTTCATGGTTTGTGCGATTTTATGACAAAAAATCACGCTTTGAGACAGAGGCAACGTTGTGTAAAAATTTGAAAGTAATCGGTTGAGTAGTTTCCGAGTTTTTATCTAACAACATCGGAAAATTAACATTTCTATTATCGATACACACTAGCAGATTAACTACACTAGTCAACAACAAAAACGTATCAGAAATGAAAGTAGCTGATCTTAACTAATTTTGGTGTGCTGAAAACTAAAATGACATTTAAAAATGTTGATTGTCTCTAGTTTTCAAGATATACATTGTTCCGTTACTTTATTAGGGCCAAACTATGGAGATACGATATCAAGGCAATTAGAGCTCTTCAATGCTGGCTGAGTACTGCTGGACTGTAACAAGAGACACCTCATCCATTGACTTCAAAAAGCGGGTAAAGGAAGCTCGAACAGCGCCAGAATAATAATGGCATAGGTTCAAATGTTGCTTTAAAAAAATATTATATGTGAACTTAAAATATTTTATGTTTATTGTTTCCATCATTTTGTGTTGGAATATCTATTAACTGAGTACGTAGCACCACTTTTTATAGAGCTAAAAGACTAAATGCTACTAGCACCATTAGTATAGGAACTAACTGTTCTTTCCGGGGTTTTAATTTTAAAAAAGCACACAGTTTTTTTGTATTACTGTAATGAAAATTCGTCATTTAAAAAAAAAATAGAAACAACTGGAAAATTGCATTATGATAGTTAAAACGAGCATATCAAATCTAGTCAGAAATTTAAATTCTTATACAAAATTCTTCTTATTAATATTATTTTTAATTTGTTGACCAGTGTTATTAGTAAGGACTATCGACACCACTACAGGCAGATCTGGAGGTGCTTCGATCTCCTCTTCAGTAGCCCCACATGTGAATAACGTCTTTACCGTGTGTATAAATCTTGCGCCTGCAATGAAATGCTCATGTCATGCTACAACAACACAACCTGGACATGGATACTGCGTCCCGGGTGCTGCCTAAATGGTCTTCGCGATATTATCACAAGTGGCATCAATGGACATTTCTTATTATCCATTTTCAGACTTCTAGTACAGGGATGTCGGCGTCTGTAGCTTAAGGCGTTACAAACGCGCTTTGTAATGCTGGGGTATAGTGTTCGATCCCAGCTGTGGACGATTTAGTAGCAGACCGCCGTGCGTTGGTTTCGACATATACGAAACAATATTTTCAATGAATTAACTTCCTTAGATTGACTAAACATTTCTGAATTGTTAACAACAAAAGAAGAAAAAGAATTACTTAGGTAATTAGGATAAAACTTGAAAAGAAATTCGACAATCTGTTTTATATAAAGCTGTTGATAGTTTCAAAAATGTTCTCGACTATCAATAATGCCACCACAAAGGCCAGCCGTCTAACGGTGGATTACTTTGTTGGTGACCGGCTGTGTTGTGATAAGCTCAAAATATTTATTTACCCTTATCCACGGCCTAGCCATCAAAGTTCGGTTCCGGTCAATGCATCAAATGTAGGTCCTTCGCCGTGACTCGTGTGAGGACTTGAAAGTTATGTCATTGGGTTTTGTCAAACGTACTGACAACAACGTCCACCTGGTCAGATTATCGGTCCGGTATTTTAGCGGTCACTTCCAGGCTGCGGTCGAGACATCGGTGTCCAGTCTAGTGGGATATTTATTGCTAAAAGGCAGCTTTTTATACTAAAGCAAGCAAGTCATTTAATTTTGTAAATGATTATTATGTACTTGATGTTAGGTATTTTGTTTTATTAACATCTTTATAACAATAACAACATAAAAAAAATTAAAATGAAGAAAAAAAACTAACATTAGGAAGAGTTAAAAAAGGTAACATGAATAAAAAAAAATAACAAAATAATCAAATAAACACATAAAACAAATTAGAAATAAAAAAAAAAAAATAATTTACAAATAAACATTACATTTAAAAAAAATAATAATAACTATTAAAACAAAAATTTAAAAAATGTTTCGCAAATTGTGATTTAAAGTTTAAATGATAGACTTCAATGCGGATGTTATCTCCATTAAACACACCCGCCCCGACTCACCCAGTATCTCCTTGTCTCTCTCCAAAAAACAACTATTCGCGCGTGCAAAGCACGAGCTCCCTAGCGGCAACTACTCCAATAATTCTTAGCTAAATTAGTGATCATAAAACAAAGCAAATCCAAGAAACGAACTCATGACGTTGAAAGCGCGAGGCAAACGGCTTGACCACTTCGCCACAGAGCCTCAACACCTCCCGCCCACTTTATATTAGTAAAGAAGTGACGTATAGGGTATATGATGCTAGCCTCGTATTTTTTTAGACCCATCAGCACTCGACGGCTGATGTGGACAACGTCTCCTCGGCCGCCTTTACTTCCCAGGATATTGCCTGGCACCCATTTAGGGCTGAGTCGCTCTGTGAGCTAAACGCAATTTTTGAGAGAAAAATCCTACCGGATGCGGAATCGAACCCAAGAGCTTCGAACCAAAGGCGAACATTTAGATGCTAAACCATCCTGACTCTCGACTAATCAATGACTTACAAGTTACTACTAACCTAACCCAATATGCCCTGCCATCTGAACTAGTAATGAGTTCACATTTATTTAATCAGGCCACGTGATGGATATGATGTCATGTGACGGTCCCAAGACCGTGAAAACTGAGAGAGAAGAGATGTCGCAAAGTTTTCCCTCAGCAAAATTATTTTTGTTATAGAAAAATCAGAACTCGATATGGTCATCCTTCTGTCAGCGACCTTTTCTTCACAAGACATTACCTGGTGTAATGGGGAATATTTTCCACTCAGTTTAGGATGGTTGGGGGGAAGGCCCAAAGCTGACCGAAAACACCGAGACAGTCCAGATACTTGGATTAAACGAGAATCTGGAGATAGGTGACTAACCACTAGTTATCACGGGGACCACGGTGATGCGACCCAAGGTCGCCACGGGAAAAGTAAAGGACCACCACGTGTTGTCACGTGAAAGGAACCCGTGGTATAAGTCAGACTTGACTCTGGTCAAGTTTAGTTTGTGTCGACCTGTTGGAGCGAGAGGACTAGCGACTGAATGTGCGAATGTCTACGTGAGTGCCTGAGGAGAAAGGAGACCTGCCGACGAAGTGTTAAGCTGAGATCGACCATGCCAGCGTGTGAGATGTCCAAACGTCAGTGTTGAATCCATGGGACCCATCGTTGCTTGAATGCCTGCAAAGGCTGCGTGAGTTTGTGTACGAAAGCGGTTCAATTAGACATCGACTGGACGATTCTGTTTGTCGTAAGTTGTAATACGTCAATAAAGTAATTTCTCGTAAGCTCACATCGGTGTCGGCTTGTGCCAGGTGTGTAACGTGAAGCGTGTGAGAATATCATCCACCACACACGCATGAACACCGCCTAGACAACGAGTAGAAATACAAACCCATTCATTACACCTGGTAACCATTTTCTTCCTCTGATGATGATAATGATAGTAATGGTGATGATAGTGATGGTGATGATAATGATAATGATAGTGATGGTGATGACAGTGATGGTGATGATAGTGATGATGACGATAGTGATGGTGTTGACAGTGATGGTGATGATAGTGGTGGTATTGAAAGTGATGGTGATGATAGTGATGATGATGATAGTGATGGTGATGATAGTGATAGCGGTGATGATGATAGTGATGGTGATGATGATGATTGTGATGGTGATGATAGTGATGATGACGATAGTGATTGTGTTTACAGTGAAGGTGATGATAGTGGTGGTAATGATTGTGATGGTGATGATAGTGATTTTGATGATGATGATAGTGATGGTAATGATAGTGATAGTGATGATAGTGATGGTGGTGATGATGATAGTGATGGTGATGATGATGATTGTGATGGTGATGATAGTGATAGTGAATATGATGATAGTGATGGTGATGATAGGCATGATGATGATGGTTATGATAGTAATGATTATTATGGTGGTGATAGTGATGGTGATGATAATGATGGTGAGGATAATGATAATGGTGATAGTGATGGTGATGATTGTGATGGTAATGATTGTGCTAATATTGCTGATGATGATTGTGATTGTGGTGATAGTGATGATAATAGTGGTGAAAAAAATGATAATGATGATAGTGATGGTGATGATTGTGATGGTAATGATTGTGTTACTATTGATGATGATGATTGTGAGGATGGTGGTGCTGATTATGGTGATGTTTGACGTTAAAATGCGCCGTTCTCTCAGCTGCGATTTGCTACCCTAGATATGGCCATATGTCTTTATGAATAATACACTGTGATATCCCAGTCTCTTTCAAGGTGCAACTCTTCAACCACTGTGGGAAATACGCTATAAAGGTCTGATGATGGTGGTGGCGTGTTTGGATGTGTGTGTGTGTGTTTTTTGTTTTTTTACTCTAAGGACATGACACTACAAATACGCTGCATGATTTCACAGCTGACATTAACTTCAAACAACATTTGTCTATGCAAAACTTATCACATACAAAACACACACAAAATGCATAGACTTTACAGAGCAGTAGAATGTCAGCCCAAATATTTCCCTGCTGCTAATTTTGCAGTTGTGTGTGTGTGTGTGTGTGTGTGTGTGTGTGTGTGTGTGTGTGTGCCAAATACCAATAAGGCAATCTGGCACTTAAACCATAATTTTCATCATCATCTTCTTCTTCTTCTTCTTTTTCTTCTTCTTCTTCTTCTTCTTCTTCTTCTTCTTTTTCTCCTTTTTTTTCTTCTTTTTCTACTTCTTCTTCTTTTTCTACTTCTTCTTCTTTTTCTTCTTCTTCTTCTTCTTCTTCTTCTTCTTCTTCTTCTTCTTCTTCTTCTTCTTCTTCTTCTTCTTCTTCTTCTTCTTCTTCTTCTTCTTCTTCTTCTTCTTCTTCTTCTTCTTCTTCTTCTTCTTCTTTTCTTCTTCTTCTTCTTCTTCTTTCTTCTTCTTCTTCTTCTTCTTCTTCTTCTTCTTCTTCTTCTTCTTCTTCTTCTTCTTCTTCTTCTTCTTCTTCTTCTTCTTCTTCTTCTTCTTCTTCTTCTTCTTCTTCTTCTTCTTCTTCTTCTTCTTCTTCTTCTTCTTCTTCTTCTTCTTCTTCTTCTTCTTCTTCTTCTTCTTCTTATTCTTCACTTCCACCTTGTACCTTATTGAAGTGTCGTGGTGAGATGTAACATTCTTGCATGAGCTCTGTCAAGAGCACTGTTATCACTGATGTTCATTTCTGTAAGGCAGTTCCAAATGCTATCACTTCAAATTTTTCCTAGGTCTTCCATTCACTCTCGTTTCAGTGTAGCTCGCTGTGGCAGAAGGTACCAGGGCATTCTTGTTAGGTGTCTAAACCACTTCATGTGTTGTTCTTTGATATCGTGTAAGACTAGCTTTCTTCCTAGCATTCGTCTGATTTCGTGGTTTCGTATTCTGTCTTTCACAGAAACTCCTGCAGCTCTTCTAAGGCAGGTCATTCCTGTTGTCACAATTTTACGTTTATTGGAGGATGTGAGTGTCCTCTTTTGGCACTGATAGCATAGTGTTGGCGAAAAAATAGTTCTGGAAGATTCATTTTAGTACTCTGGAGTATATGCTTGTTTGTCAACGGGAAGATAGTTGCCCCATTACTTCATCAGCCTTGGCACATCTCGAGCTAATTTCTCTGTCCAGTTTTCCGTTGGATGTAAAAATTGCTCTCAAGTGCTTACATTCCTCTATTTGTCTTAAGATGTTGTTTTTTAACCATTATCGTTAATACAGTAAAAGTATGTAGCCGGATCTAAAGTAAGAAGGTATGACATACTGCAGCAAAGTCATTGTGAGTAGATAGATATATGAAACGCACCATATAAATAAAATTGAAATTGGCAGAGAAGTTGATTTTTTATAGTTTATTTATTAAACAGCTATAAATACAAAAATGGTTTAGTAAGTTTAAGGTAAAATATTGTAAGTAAAAAAAAAAAATACTTAGCAAATGCAATAATTTAAAAACTCGTCCAACGTTTGTTTTTCGAATGACAATTTATGATGTGCTATAAACCATTTAGTAATGCAAATTCCCTGCAGTGAGAATGCTGTTCATTAAAAAATTCAGTATTATATCCATATTTACAAGCGGCTCTAAGGAGTCCTGCAGTCTCCATGATGGGCTATAGAAACTTCTCGGGTCAATCATGTGATGTTCTCCATACATATGTATCTTTCTTTTTTCGTCCAACCCTAACTTTGTATCTTTCACATGCTCTGACAATATGTCCCACTGTGTTTCACGTAATACACAAAAACAAATAAGGGGGGGGGGGGGACCCATGAGGCCATAGAAATGTTATATATACTATGCCACAGGAACGCGTGCTGGGTACAGCTAATGTTAAATAGAATACACTAAACAAACAGACAATGTATCGATCGATCGGCTCTCACATAATGATGTAGCAAGAAAGAAGAACATCAGTTGGCTAAAAAATCAGAAATACTTTGCACCAAAGACCATGAAAAACAGTAACAGACGCAACAATAAAAAATGTTCCTCTTCTGTATAAATCTCTAATAAAAAAAAAGGACCCTTTTCAACGCCTTTTGGCGTATACTGGCATATAGGGCTAGACCTATATTTGTATCGACCAACTGGCACAAGATGAGTGCTGTGGTCAGCATAACGCCTTTACTTCCCGGGACTGTACCCGGTACCCTCTCAAGGCTGGGTCGACCTGGGAGCCAAGGTCATTTTTGAAAAAAGTCCGGCGCCGCCAGGGAGCGAGCCTTTCGATCCCGCGTCGAGCGTCTAGCTGCTCGGCCACGGCGACTTCCGAAATCCGTTATGGAGACTCATAATTGGAAATTTAACAACAAAGAGAGACCCCTTAAAGAATCACTGTCTATTTGTATGTGTGTAACTACTACTGTAGCTTGTAGGTGCAGGCCAAGGGGACATTACCGGTGAAATTTCTAACTATATTAGGTTATCTCTCTTCGAACTTCCATCGGTAGAC
>CAJHNH020001354.1:112500-142500 GCA_905116865.2 Candidula unifasciata | reverse complement strand
GAGGACAGCAAATCTGGAAAAGATCAGAATACAACGTCTGGCTAATTGTGAGATCATGAAATAAATAGTCGTCGATATCTTGTGCAAGAATACCTCGTAAATCTAATGTCTGCAGTTTCAGCGTTGGGCTGAAATATTGTCTCGTAAAGTCTGAAATCAATGTGTGGCTCAAGTTGAGGTATTTTAATCTGGGCAGTTTTGCAAATACTGAGTCACTTAGGTAGGACAAACTTGTGTAAGAAAGATCAAATACTTCCAGAAAACTGAACTCTATGTTTGTTACTGATTTCAACAACTGATTGTAAGACATATTCAGATAACGCAGATATTGATACTTATAGTTGTAGTTGTTTGTAGAAAATATTTTAAACTTATTGTAGCTAATGTCCAATTTCTCAAGCACAAACACCTTCAACGTTTTCAGGTGGAATTGAGCTGAGTTCTCAGATAACTCACTGAGTTTGCAGTTGGACAAAATTAGAACTTTCAAGTTGAAAAATACATCTATGATGTAAAACACAAGTCTTGTCATGTCCCGAATTTCTACCCCTGATAGGTCTATGTATCTGGTCCGTGGATCTATACCAGACAGACTGTCTTTACCTAAAGGAAATGATCGGGGGTCAGCTGACAATATCACTGTTCCTGCAATACATCGGAAACCTTCAGGACAAAATACATCGCAATCAAGTTCATCATCACTATGTGGACAATCAGTGTGTCCATCACAAACTAGGTCAGGATGAAGACAGATATTGCTGTCCCAGCAAGCAAAATATCCAGTACATCGACCAGTGTATAGCAGTTTTTCGTCTTCTCCTGTAGGACAGTCAGCTCTTCCATCTCGAAGATAATAATGAGGGATACAGTACGAGTTATAACATTTCACATATCCCCTGACCACACTGAAAGTTCTCACAGTCTCTAAGATGGGACATATCTCTGCATCCGACGACACCTCCGTATCTGTCTTTGATATAATGACATTTTGGAGCCCATATATTATGTCCAAACCTATTCCTGCAAGTGTTTGATGGCTCAAGCTTCCAAAAAGTGTTTGCTAATCGTCCTTCGGGACCTTTACAGTCTTTTACTGAATCGTTAAGCTGAGATTCTTCTATACATATGTCACGGTTACATGAAAATACACAGCTTTTGTTATTTAGTTGAGGGAGGTTTTCATGAAAGCTTTCGTCACTCGCCGTACATTCGGAAGAACTAGTTATGTAAATGAAACAGTCCAAATGCCCATCATTGACCCACTGTAGAGGCAGACAGGAACCGTCTTGACATCGTACACTTTTACAGTCTTTATTAAAGCAGTTTTCTTCGTCGCTACCGTCTCTACAGTGTTTGACATTATCACACATATATTCTTTGGTGAGCAGCTTTTGTCCCGAGGCGCAGAACATTCCATTATACTTGAATTCTCTTAAATTCCAACACAGTAGTTCATCCCGCTTGTTGCTGCAGTGATCAACAAAATCACAGACCTTTTTATAGGAAACATATCTACGATCACCGACCTCTTCCCCACAGTCAAAGATGGGAAAGTCTATATTTGAATCTTTTAAAAATTGAAGAAACTTGGGGTTTGGAACATTTGCAGACAGAGACACAATATTAGTTTCAAAAATCAGAAAATGTTCTTTCTCATTTGCAAAATCAGTGATATTTGTCTGGAACAGGTACACTAAAGACGAAGTCAACATCGTCAGTCTTTCGTGGAAGGACAACTTCACATAGTCGTTCAGAGTTTATTTCTGAAAGACAGTTAATATTTATCCATCCTTCACTGACACTGTTGTTATCGTTGTCACTTGTAGTGGTGTTTGTAAACTGCCACACCACACAGTCATTGTCCTTACAGTTTGTACAAGGTTGTCCAGGCAGCCAGTGATGAAACAAAACAGGACGAAACTGTCCTAGGCTGGTCACCCACTGAAATCGTTTTCCATAATTACCTAAATCTCTAGTGAGGCCAATATGAAAACTGATGTTAGGTAGGTTCAAATATTTGAATTGTTTTAATAACTGCTCCTGTAAAAATAACATTTCATCTTCAGTTTTAATTCCTGCCAAATTTCCACCAAAACTACGTTTGCAGTGTTGTTGTGCTTCAGGCCATATAGCTTCTTGAATGTATGCGGATATTCTGAAGCAGGTGAGCATACTAAGCCCCGTTGTGTGTTTAAATAAGACCCATCCTGGTCCACACATTCCACACATCGCCATCAGTAAATACTTTCTGAAAGACCTGATGTCCTCGTCTGGTAAGACAAGAGTGTCAGCCAGGTGCACAACTTCCTCTACAAGTTTACTACCAAATATCACTGTAAAGATCTTCACTTTTAAACTGAGCTGTTGTACAATAGAGGGAACGTTTCTGATCTCTTCTTGTGTCAGACTTTTACCATTTAGAAAGACGATCCCAACATGAACTGCATTTTTTCTAACTCCACTCATTTCACCAAACAAACGTTCAATAATTTGTATTTTTATCACCAGACGTGATTTGATATCTCTGATGGGTACTTCCAGAACGTTTGCTTTAGGGACTGTGTACACGTTAAAAGATGCAAGTTTTCCATGAAATCTCCAATGGCTGACATTTATGGTATTGTTGTGAGCACCGAATTGGTCAACCACGAAGGCTAGCATCCACTGTGAGATGTTTCCATTTGAAATGTTCTTTGGTAGGTCCCATTCCATCTTAGATATTAAAGAACTCTGCCATGTCATTCCGTCGTCGTCGTCCAGCAGCGACAATAAGTCCGTGTCATCTTTGTGGCAGCCTTTCAGCGGAAAGTGTCCCTTTGTGCTGGTACACATCCCTGTAAGGAAAGTGTCAAGAACATCATTATGTGCACACATGGTTTACTTATGAATGTTTAGGTGATTATGTTCTATGGGCAGCTATATAAATGGGAATGTGTGTAAAAAGGCATGCAAAAATCAGTTTAAAATAAAAGAAATATAAGCTGAAGACAGATTCATACATCCGTGATTGTGCATATGGATATCTATGTATCATCAGTTTATAGCAGATCCTTGAAATATATGGCTGTAATTGTAACGTATAGTATATATTCTCCTTTATATGTCTCTCGAGTTACCTCGTGTATAGCCATGCTAAATGTGTTTTAATTTCCTTTGTGCACGTTCATGTAGGTCTATCCCTGCCTCTTCTCCTGTCGTGCTCTCATTACTTTCCAAACTGTTCAGATGTTCAAAATTCTCAAAATATTTAGCCGATGAGACAAATAATATTTTATAATAGTGAACATCAATGTTAGGATCAATTTTCAAACCGTTTGTGCACCCTCTCCCCCACCCCCTCGCCCACCCCTTTTTTCCCCTGTAAAACATAATTTCAAAAGTTTTAATTTTTGCTTTCTAAAGAAAAGCATTGCTAAATGCTTGGTGACTCACATCCGTATATTTTCACAGAATCACAAGGCAGAAACATCCTTGTGAAGAGCTTGATTGAAGACAGGATGTGATTTTGGACGAACTTTAGAAATACCATGGAATGGCAAAGTTGCTGATTAGAGACACTATAGAAAGCCTGACTGCATACATACCGTGCATCTTGTGGGAAGATCTGGAATTGATGTTTGGCCTAAGGCAATTTAAAAAAAAAAAACTTTAATAGATATTATCTTTCAAATAATGCAAAATAATGGCAAATTGAAACTGTGCACCAACGGTTGCGCTACGGTCAGCATCATCCCCAAAAGCTCTAGTTAGATCTTGTTGGATCATTCGTGATTTACCATCGTGTGGTACAGAAGCAGCCAATCTATCGTTCCCCAACACATCCGCATGACTTAGAGAAAATATCTAGAGGAAGCTTATGTCTCGATGTCTCAACAGCTATGTACGCTATTGTAAACAAAGCATATATGTCTCCACCTTTCCAGTCAGCTGTGTGAGTCCGTTACAATCTTGTGTGTACATCTAGCTTTCAAACGACACACATAAAATATGACTAGATATATGTTTTTTCCTGACAAAAACATAGTTGATTGGTTGTTTGATTTATTCAGCGAATGAACATTATGTCAGACGTATGTAACCCATAAGTGCTTCGGTTCTATTTCTAACTCAAGCCTGAGTCTGAAAAATCTCAGCGCAGTGCACTAACTCCGTTGCACCGGCGAGGATCATGAAATAATTTTGGATATATTTCTTACCCCAAATTTTGCCTGGGAAGCGCCTTTAGGCTACTCTGTTTCGATTTCCAACTGCCGGTGTATTTTTTACGTGCGCTACAATACACACGGGCTTCTGATCTTACTATCCAAAGACAAGGGGAAAATTATTAGAAGCCTACGTGAAAAAATTCAAGCCCTTACTGGGGTTTGAACCTGGGACCACCTTCATCACTCGAGGTGGATGCCATACCTCGAGACCACTCAGCCACCCCCCCCCCCCTCTTCCTTTTAACAAAAACATGGTGCCCCTAAAACAAATCCTACAGTTTATTAGATCTGATTTTAGCATTACAACGTCTCCCATTTTGTTCCAAATGCAGAAATCAAATATGCTTTTGATTTACGCTGTTGCCACTTGTCAAAATGTCAGTAAGGCATGCTTCAGGTAAAAGTTGTAACTTATGAGAATAATCAGATCCAGACTGTCAGTGTTTGTGGACTTGTTAAGGGAACATGTAAACTCGAGAGCTTGGTAACAACTGGCAAGATTGATGGAAGAACAGCAAGATGGCGACAAGTAGATAAATACCTGTAGAGTAAGGGCAACGTATTGGGAGAGTAAAAAACCATGTACATGATCCGTGATTCCGGTGATCGCGGTAGGTGGCGAAACAAGGCAGACTTCGCTTGTCTGCCGGCACATGATGATGATGATGATGATGAATTTAAGAAATGAGTACATACCATTTTCTGCAGCCAAACATGAACATCAGGATCATGCAAATAAACAAATTAGATGTCATCTTTGCCTTGTGTAGAAACGTGTGCAGCGTCAATGTAGAAGATAGAACATAATTAAAACAAAGAGATATCTTAAGGTTTTAAAAACATGAAAAAAGCATCGACTTGTGAAGTTGTGAGTTAATCAAACCACGTTTGGCGAGGCATACGTTTTCCTAGGACTAGATATTTCTGTATGCTGCGCACAAAAGTGGTGTGAGGGAAGAGACGCAGAATTGTCTGTTTATATATGCCCAGTTGGCTGTTTGCATTGTAACCTAACTAAATATTTAACGTAGCCTCTTATACAAGATCCATTCTTTACAGTGCGTGTACCATTTGGTTAAAATGTCAGTTGCGATTGTTCCAGCACTCAAATAAAGGTTCATTTCTATTCAATAACCTTTACATGTTTACTCTGTTTTCTACTCTTTATCTCCCGTCGGAGCATAGGCCGTCACCTAGCCCTAATGAAGTTTTCTGTATCATTTACCACTTCGTGCCACCCGCTCCTTACTTGTATCTTTCCATTTGACTTTTTTTTAATGTTGAATCTTTTCCTCACGTTCCGATAATAGCAGCGTTCATTTCTCAAAGTGCGTCGTTCTGTTCAAGAATGTCATTTTTGCTAAGATATTTTGGGATCGTCTTTGGAACAATGAAGATTGTGCTTTTTGAGACTATTTCTGCTTGCGTCTAGTCGTTATGTGAATAGAGGTTGTTGCGTTTGCGATTTAAAAAGAAACATGTTGCAATGAAATTGACATTCTTGATTGTAAACGTTTCTACGTTGTTTTTTTTTTTTTCTCTAATTTAAAACTACAATTTATGTCTTTTATTTACCTCTGCATTGGAGGGTTATTCTCCTACATTTCCTTGGCTGATTCAGTTACAATGTAAGGACATTCTAGCTGTTTTATTTTCGTTCGCGTCTCATCCAGTGCTTGTGTCTCTGTCAAAGCAGTTAGGGAGGGGGAGGTGTGGTCTCAAAGCATGGTTTCCGCCTCGAGTGCAGGAGGGCTGGGATTTTTTTCACCTGGACTTCTAGTAATTTCACCTGGTCTCTTGGTAGTAAGATCGAGCGCTCGTGTGTATTGTTGCGTGCGTAAAATAACCATGGTGTTGAAAATCGAAAAAAAAGAGTAGCCTAACGGCGCTACCCAGGCAAAATTTAGAGTTAAAATTCTACCCACAGTATTTCAGGATACTCGTCAGTGCTACAGTGTTCGGGCACTACACTGAGATTCTTCAGCCTAAGCCTTAAGACAGAAGTAGAACAAGAGCACCTGTGGGTTTACAACACCACAACACAACACGCTTGTGCCGTGACGTTTATCTGTTGTCTTAACCAACTTAACCATCATGTGACAGTTATAAAGTATGGGATCCGAAGACCAATCAGCACTTCAGTAGGTTGTGTGGTTATCATTATCATCAAGCCGGCAGACATTATTTTCCACGGTTTCTTGTAGGCGCCCTTAAATCCTTGATCCATTTATTTCCCATTTTAGTGCTTGTCTAGTGATTCTCTGCTGCTTTCTTTTTAGGATGTGTCGTTTGTAGCGCCATCTTCTGTAATCTAGGGTTAACATGTTTTGACAAATGCTTGGAAGAGTGTGAGAATTAGTCCTTTTTCTCAAGGCATGCTGATGATTATGTTTATGTTGATGATAAAGTCTTTGATGCTGACAATCATGATGTTGCTGCTGCTGCTGCTGATGATGATGATGATGATGATGATGATGAAGGGGGGTTAAAGAAATTGATGTTAATGATGAAATTGATGCTGGTGTTGTTGAGGATAATGAGATTCTACCGTTATGTTGCTAACAAGGCCACATAAAGCGCGATCAAATATTTATATATCACCATGATGAATGTGAAAAAGTTAACTTCCAACCCTAACACAAGTATCATTTGATTTCCACAAATTATTTATGAATGTTCCAAGGCTACAGGAGTTCATTTGTTGATTTGACCGAATATCCACATTTTGTGTTAGTAAATATTACAAAAGCGCATACGTACACAGAGAAATCTACCATTGAACAATTGTGATGACGTTGATGGAGGAATTTCACCAATCAACTAAACGTGGCAAAACACAACAGCTGGAAATCATCAAAATTACATAAGCAATTTGGAACTGTCTCCATCTCCAGAATGTCACCCATTGTGGTCTCTTCACGTTCTCTCTAGACCAGGAATTGTTTCCATACATCTGTCCCAATCATAAACTATAGACAGCCAATTAGTCGCTCATATATTTTTCAAGTCCTGGTATGTGTCCTTGATTCTTTCGTTGAATGTCGCTAAATAAAAGAATGATATTAACCGAATGGGAGATATTTGCGTGAACAATAACTGTTCTGCTTATGTTGTGACACATTCATGATTAATTTGTAGACATCAAATGTTATTCTGACATTTATTGTTTGGAACTAATCATCATCATCAGTCAGCATGTCTTTTACTGAAAGTCGCTCGTTTCACGGCTAAAGCTATCCAATACCCAGCCCTATGTGCTTTCATACTGAAATCGTTTTCGTTATCCTGTATCCACGATCCCTGAGGTCGACCTCTGTTTCTTTTTCCATAAACTGCAGTCTCTAGTGTCGTTCTCGCCAGACCATCGTCGCGCTGGACAAGACTTAAATACCTCAGCTTTCGGGAACTGATGCTGTCTATCCATTGGCGAGCTGGTAGATGACTTTATTGCCGGCTGGGACAGAATTTGGGGTCTGTCTCCCACAATCGCATCAACGCTGCAACAGTTCTTTTCAGAGCTACATGGTGGCGAGTAATGACAAGCCATTGTAAGTAGCGCACATAATCTAGTTACAATTATAACTTAAAGCTCCCTATTCGGGAATGCTGGTTGAACGTGCGACCTCCCTCCCCATCGCCTCCCTGTGAAGCTGCCACCATAACCAGCTGTCTATGAGCCAGATCTCTTTGATGTGCAGGTCATGCTGGATGTCGACTTGTTTCCTCTTTTTGGTCCACGGTATTCTAACAATATTTATGTAGCAAAACGTAATGAGTAATGTCTCGGAAACCGAAGAAATACCAGCAGACTGGAGAAAAGGATATCTTGTGAAACTGTCCCCCAAAAAGAAGATCTACAGGAGTGTGAAAACTTTAAAGCAGTTATTTGCTGTCAGTCCGGGAAAATTTTAAGTAACATTATTTTAGAAAAGACTAACAGTTGCTATTGATAAAAAGCTAAGAGATAAACAGAGAGGTTTTCGGTCAAACAGATCCTGTACTGACAAGATGGCCACATTACGTATATTATTAGAGCACAGCATTGATCTGAACTCACCATTTTACACTGGATTTATTGACTATGAAAAAGCTTTTGACAGCATTTAAAGGGAATCTCTGGAAATTAATGGGACACAGAAAATTATCAACTTAGTAAAGGCAACATATAAAGAAATGAAATGTCAAGTTCTTGGTGAGGGAAAACTAACAGACACATCTGAAATAAAAGCAGGTGTTCGACAGGGGTGTCTTTTTGTCGCCGTTCCTTTTTGTACTGGCAATAGACTGGATAATGAAGACAGCAACTGCTAACACCAGGAATGGAATTCAATGGACCCCTACAAAACAGGTTGATGATCTCGACTTCGCTGATGACATTTGTCTTATGTCCATTCATTTGATGTGAGATCACAGCAGCTTGGTCTGAAAATCCCTAATGGAAAGACACAAATAATGAAAATAAATCAAGCGATTACTAATGTGGTCCCTTAATGTCACCCCACGCCAAGACGTGAAGTCGTACACCTATTTGGGCAGTGTCAGACATCTTTTTATAGGTGTGACAAAGGTACCGTTGTTATTAGTGTCAGTGTACCCATACTATCGTTAAGATGTAAACACTGATTACCGTGTTCCAGTTCTCAAAGAATGTTTATTTAATCCTTCACGATAACGGCAAAATTATTCTGGCATCCATACAAAGTTATCGACTACTAAGTAGCCACGTATTTATAGCTTACAAGCACACTAATCCCAGGTAGTCACTAGCACAGTACACCAACAGTATCGCTGGTATAGTTGATCACAAATCATCCTAGCAATATGAACAAAGTCATGAGAGGCTAGCGGATGCATGTGTTGAAATAATTACCCATCATCCTGGCGACCACAACTAACTTTATAAATTTGGCTACACAAAAAACACTTGTCACAAGTACGAACAACTACAACTGCTGCTTTAAATCCAGTCCGTTCCACGTGAAATAATTTCCACATTTCAGGGGTACCAAACAGACAAATCCGTTCACAGAGCTGGTAAATACTAACTGCCGTGTATTGCTCTACCAGTTTGTCAGGTCTCCTAACCTCCCCGTCACCCACAACACTCAGTTACTCATAAAGCCCTGCGGGTCCATTCACAACACGTTTGACCAGTCATTGACCTGTCTGCTGTAATGAGTCTAGTCGTTGTTTGTCTTTCTCTCACAGGTTGTGGTAATATTGACTCAATACAGGCAGTAATATAGATAGAGATAAGGAAACTGATAGATATATTAAAATAGGAATACAAAATGTAAAAGGACTTTTCTTGGCACTAGAGAATTTGAGTCAACAGAAATTAAAAGAAATATTAAATTTAAATGTTTAATTCTAATGTCAAATCAATACTGTTGTGTGGAGCGGAAACATGGAGAACAACAATGGCAATTACAAATAAATTTGAAACATTTATTAACTGGTGCCTGTGCAGAAAGAACGGTATGAAAGAATCACTAATGTAAAACGTTGCATGCAATAGCAAAGGATAAAATGACTTGGCATTAGTTGGTTGGGGGGGGGGGGGGGCCTGTGCTCCATTAAGGGTTAGAAATGGTAGAAGAAAAAACGAATCTTGGCTGAAGAATTTATGAATTATCAACGAAGAATTACATAAATTGTGGATGTTAAAAACAAAGGCTGACACTATTGAAGTAATTTAGTTACATCTTAAAGAAAAAGGGAGCCGCGGTAGTGTAGCGGTTAGACGTTCGCCTGAGGATGGTAAGGTCGCGTGTTTGGGTAAACGGAGCAGGACTTTTTTTCTCCTAAAAATAACCTTTGCTCCCAGGTCGACCTAGACTTGAGTGGGTAACAGATACAATAATGGGAAGTAAAGGCGACCCGCATAATGCAAACAACATATCCCACCCGAGTGCCTATTGGTCTATACAGTAGAAGACAAGCCCAGTATGCACAATATGTCTGGCGTGGGAAGGTTCCTTTTACTTTATGTTAGTTTTATTAATTTTAAGAATGTTCTCGACTATCAACAATACCATCGCAAAGGTGAGCCAATCTTTGGTCGTGACCGCCTGTGTTTTGATAAGCTCCAAATATTTGTTTACCTTATCCACGGCCTTCACTTCAAAAACCGGCCCAGGTCAATGCATCAAATGTAGGTCACTCGTGGTGATCCTTGTGTGAGGACTTCAAAATTACACCACCGGACCTTGTCACAGGTCCCGACAGCTGCGGCCATCTGATCAGATTATGAGTCCGGTTCTTTGGCGATCACTTCAGGGCGGCGGCTGAACCATCAATGTCCAGTTAGGTGGGAGAGGCTACAACCACAAGAAACAAGAACGGAGATAACCGTTGACAGATCCCGCAGCCAATAATTGTCCATTGAATATTATTATTTTCTGCTTTGGATATTACATTCAACCTGGAGTCTCCTGTTCTAGTGTTCAGAAATGAAGCATTGGCTAGTCAGTCTACCCGAGGATTTCTTCACCACATATGGATACTCTCATGGTCCTGTATTGGGTAGTGGAATGAGTGGTGAAGTTGTGCTCGCCATTCACTTGTCAATCCTTCAAACAAGAGAGCTGTGAAGATACTGTCATTGCTGACTGCTGATAGAGGGGCTAGAAATAAGAGGTTGTTTGATAGAGTGGTCAGCATTTTACGAGGGCTGTCTCACCCACACGTCATCAAACATAATATATCTGTCAGATGTTCGGAATAGTCGTAAGCAATAATTGACATTTCCTTGGATCAATGTTTAGTTATAATGAAGCCCCGCCCTGGCTTCTGCTGGAGGTCATAAATATAGCCGGGCCTGACATATGGCCTAACGGCTGAGCGGGACCTCTTCACGGGTGATCCTCATCGCATGGTGGCACTTTGTTTTACCGGGTGTATAGTTTGTGTGATGTCCTTGGGAAACAACAATGAAAGAAAGAAGAATTTTCGTTTCATCCTTGCGCAGGAGCTACGCTTATCTCTTTTGTATAGTTCTAATTTTAGTAATGCACTGCGTGAACAGTACACTTGTTACCACTCAGCTTGCCACTCCTTCCTCACAGTCCTCACAAATGGAGGAGAGGAACGATCCTCAACGGTTGGAGGTTCCGCCACAAAAGCTATGGTAGATCCCAAAACCCGTTTCACGCTCAGAGGGATGACTGAATCGCGTCATTGTCGCTTGTGTGCCGCTCACGTTTGATCGATCGACGTCTGGGAAAGATATACTTTAAAAATGATCCATAAAAGTGGGATCTTAGCCCACTTGGTTTTGTATTCACTCGTTTTTTTTTTCTATATAAGGGGCTTCAATTGACATGTCCAGTCATTTATTCCCCCCCCCCCCCACCCCTCTGTCGCGTGCGGATGTGCACTAGAACGCACTAGTACTGAGTGAGCAAAACAATACGTAAGGTCGTTACGGAAGTGTTGTCAAAAAGGCATTCGATGTTTACAGTCTGAATGAGACAGCCGTGTGGATCCTTGAGGATGCTTTACCCCGGGATGCCACTGACGGAATGGTAATCAAAGTTGGATCCTTGAGGACGCTATACCCCGGGACTCCACTATAAACCTCAGCAGAATGCTGGTATATTTACTTTCCTCATTACGCCGGTATACTTATACTACCTTGTTCAAACTGCAGAAGAGCAGATCGAGATGACCTTCCGGATTCCAAGTCGGTCTGAGATCGATGTGATTGTCCGGATTCCATGGTCGGACTGAGATCGTCGTGATTGTCCGGATTCCAAGGTCGGACTGAGATCGATGTGATTGTCCGGATTTCCAAGATAGGACTGAAATCAATGTGACTGTGACTGTTCCAAAGTCGGGCTGCGACCCGTTATTTGCTAGGAAGTCAGTTGATGTACGAGCGGGCTCGGTTGGTGGGTTTGGATTATTAATTTCACATTTTCCCCTTCTGTTGATCATTGCTATTGTCACTACAACAATGGAACCTATCATGTATCGTTCGTTGTTCTACCGTTTGAGAGCATTGAAGTCCCTAATATTTTACCCCACTTGGCCTCTTTGATCGTTGGTACGCCGCACATCAGCATAAAGCCGCCGCAAGTCACACCCTCTCCCCGCATGCGGTGTCGACGTAGTGAAGTGACCTGGCAGTTTGTCTGGTGCTATGAAGGTCGTGGATTCGCTTCACGGCTGCGGCTATCGGTTTACGAGTGCACATTTTTCTAGATCCCTAATGTTTGTGGCCGAAATTAACCGGGTTGGTTCTTTGTGTGAAGTCTTCGGAGGCAACTAGAAATTACTAGAAGTCTAATTCCATGTTAAAGAAAATATCCCAGCCCTTGCCGGGCATTGAACCCAGAACCTCTAGCACTCGAGGCGGTCACCATGCCTCAAGACGATGCAGCCCCCGCCACCTAAACCTGGGTTAAGAGAGCAAAGAATTGTGCCGTTGCACCTAGTACACAATTTTGAACTTTCATTTAATTATAATGTAAATAAAATATAATGAAACATATAACTGATGTAATTGTTGACTGATTTTGTAAACTCATTCGTGCACTTAAATGTTTATATAATAAAACTTCTCGCTGGTATGCTTAAGAATGATTTAATATGACAATTCTTGCATAACTGAATTTTATATTTTCCCACTAAACATGTATATTTTTTGTATTTATCAATCAGTCAGCATAACCTCTACAGAAGGTTGCTCTCGCCACGTCACGCTTGAAAGTTTGTCTTTTTTTCTAGCATTTTCTCAGCCCTATGTGCTTTCATAGCCAATACATCTTCTCGGAGGTCAGCCTCTGTCTCTTTATTCCGGAAACTGCACCCCCTCAATTTATCGTAGACATAGCTATAACTGTTCTTTATTGTTAGGATTTTGAATGTTGCATTCATTATTTGTTAGATAGTTGTCATATATAGCAGGTCTTTTGCAGAATATTCGCAGCTGAAAAGACAAGAGGAACAGAACCAAGGAAACTAAATGACAAACATTAAAAAAAATGAATAATACCATCAAATGCAATCGTTAGGAACACAAGACTAGGCTAACGTTTAAAAGAAGAAAATAGTATGTGCAAAAGAAATAGGAGATAAACAAGTGGAAATACACGTAGAGGAAGATAGGCAGGCAAACTGCATTGTAGAAATAAAAGTTTAAATAATGGAAATAAAAACAATATTATCAGTGTAAAGCAAGCTAATTTTATTCTTCTATCAATATATCTCTGCACGTGTAAAATTGTTCAATACAGTGAAACTTAGAAAGAAAAAAAAAACATAATGTTTCATTAGCATCTTTAAAGGTTGCCAAGACAATTTATGTAATTCCGTGTTTTGCCTAAGAGTAGCCATAACAATAATCCTCCAACAGTGTAGCCTTGACGAAAAGGTTTATATAAATCAATATTAAAAAGATGCACCTACGAGTATTTGGGCATTTCTGGGCTTTATCACAGTATTGCAAACCCTATGTGTCAAGCAAAATAACCCCACCAAAATCTATAAGCTCACGAAATGTATTCACTAAATATAAACCTTTAGGTTCAATAGTTTGACAGTTACTAGACTGCTTTTACAAGAGCTATTCATAATCAACCTCCGACTGGCTGGTAAAAATAAACAGTGTGTTATAGCAACACCGTTTATTGCTTGTATTATTCAGTAGTCGTTTAGCTCACCATGCATCAACATACGGTCGCATTTCTCCACAGGTTCAGGAATCGCGAATGAATAAACACGAACACTGTTGCTGCCTTTTTGCACCTGCCATAGACGCTGAATACCCTAGGTAGGCCCCTATTCTCCATGGATCCAAAAACCACATGTATCACTGTTTTCCTTTTGCCGTGTTTCCATTGCTAACATTAGGCATCACATGTTGAGGTCCCAGGTCTGCTACGGTAATAATCCCTGTTTTCTATCGTGTCCGGAAAATACCTCACAAATCGCTGTTTAGATTTGCACGTCATTGATTTGCACAGAGACTTCAACTTTGTTAACAATCCTAGTCTTTGTCTACCAGGAATAGAGTTCATTATTTAGTAGGGTTTCACATCCAGATCACTCATGTAGTTTAGCCAGTCAGCCAGGACTGTTGCCCGTGGTGTGGACACTGCAGTATACAAGCCCCATCTGTGGGAACCAGATAGGATTCTGAACTATCCCTTAATATATGGCTGCCATTCACCATTAGGTATTATACTTCTGTCCTAACCTGCACCACAAACACACTAATTTATGAACTTATTTGTCAGAGAACCTGTACGTCGGCGTCTGTGGCTTAGGCATTACGAACGCGATTTGTAATGCCGGGGTGCCAGGTTCGATCCCAGCTGCAGCCTTGCACCTTGCGTTGGTTTCGACAGTGGTATCAAGAAGCCGACCATCTAGAAGGCAATGGCAAACTACTTGACGTAAACTTGCCTAGAAAAACCACAACTGCCAAAAAATGTTGGGGTTGGTTCTGCAACGTCCTTTATAGGATACGCAACCAACTAACAAAACATGTGAACTTCAAAGATAACTTTAATAAATACATGACTAACTGAAACAAGTCTACAACAGTTAAAATAAAATCATGTTAAAGATCATCACCAAGAGCCTTGCTAACTTGCTTGGGAAAATCATACCTGGAAACGACTTTCGATCTCCTGTGTATTGGGCACACAAGGCTATACCTATATTTACATAAACCAATCGGCACTTGATGTGATGTGGTCAGTATGAGACCGGCAGCCTTTAATTCCCAGGACTATACCTGGTACCCACTTAAGGTTGGGTCGACCTGAGAGCCCAACTAATTTTTGAAAAATGCCGACTCAATCGAGATTTGAACCCACGACCACGAACGTCTAGTCGCTACATCACGGTGGCTCTCCATAGAAATCTTAGCTTCTAAAATAGGTATGGATTGTCCTTTAATGTTTCTCAGAAACTCTATATCTGATCTATTACCATCATACAGTTCCCCTTTGTATTCTGTTCATTTTTAAAATTTTATTATCCTGTCCCAAGAACTAACATTTCATCTTCCTTCCATTTTAAGCAGTCTGTGCTGTTCTTCTTCTCTGTTATTACATTTCATTGTCAGTACATGGGATTTAAGATTTCCCCGTGATTTGTCCCAACCTCTGTACGCATCTCATCCATCCAAGTTTTTATAGCCCCTTTGCATTTGTTAATAAATTCTGTATACTTTCTTGAATATTCTTCTTAATAATTCTTTTTCTTTCCTCTTTCCTCCAATAACCGTAAAATTTCGTTTGCAAACCACCTACCCACCACCATCACCCCCCCCCCCTCCCCACCCCACTCCCCAACTTTACGTGTCAATGGAACTCATTTGACGTCTGTTGAATTGAATCGTGTAACATTTTCTAATGTTCATTAAACATCTGCATTAGTTTCATTACATTATATCTGTCTAGTACAGGGACATGGTACTTCTCCTTATTTATCCATATTAGGCACATTAACTACTAGACTTACAACTTATAAGACTCACAACCATCCGTACTTTCGAATATAAAATAAAAATTAATTTAAAAAAAAATAGTAAATAAACACAGGTGAATACATTGAAACATGGAAAAGTTGACGGAAATTATGGATATTTACAGTCTGGTTTAGCTGCGGGCCATGCGCCTTGTGTTGGTTTCGACAGTGGTATCAAGAAAGCCGACCGTCTAGAAGCAATGGCAAACTACTGGACGTAAATTTGCCTAGAAAAACCACACAACAGCCAGGGACTGTTGGGGTTGCTTCTGCAACGTCCTGTAAAGGATACGCAACTAACCTTTATAGTCTGGTTTATTTTTATCAAGTGTCTGGTGGTCATGTCACGGAGTTTTGAGGTATTATATAGATCTAGCTGTCCTACTAGCTAGCTCGCCTTCTCTCAATGACCACCACCTGTTTTGGTCCACGGCCGCTTATTCAATATATTCGCGGCTAACCTCTATATCTAGAGGCCTTTCCACCATCTGCCATCCGGTGGACGCGCCTTGTAGTAGGACAGGCTCCTACTCCACGCTTCTCCACGCTTCTCCACGCCCTGAGGCCTGTTGGGTATCTAGTGCTTAACATATGTTTTATAGACCAAGTGACACAGTAGGTGACGTGGTCAGCATCACACCTGCCGCATTTACTTCCCAGGACCTGGAAGCCAAGGTCATTTTTGAGAAAAAGTCTGGCCTTCATCAGGACCCCCGACCTTCCGATCCGCAGGCGAGCGTCTAGCTCCTAGACCACGGCGGCTCCTTTCTTACCCAAGGTAGATAAAATATATGATATACTCAATATAAATAGCTCTACAAATTATCAACGACGAAAGATTGGACTGTGCGTCAAAAAAAACATGCACTTTAATATGAAAAAGAAATCACTAGTAAATTAAGTCCATTATACTTTAAAAATCTTCAATAGTGGTATTAGTACATGTTACCCCACTAGGACATCACACAAGCGATAAACACCCGATGACACAAAGTGCCACCATGTGGATGAGGATCACCCGTGGAGAGATCCTGGAATCCGCGTTTAGCCATTAGACCATATTTATGGCTGGGCTATATTGAGGCCTCTGGCAAGAACCAGGGTGGGGCTTCAAATTAATGAAAAAGTGCATCCCACAAGGAGATGACTAGGTTGTTAAATATTTCCATCAGAAAGGTTAATATCACACTCATCCTTAAAATACTTACACAATTCGCATAACATTCAATAAGCATTAGTAGAAAATAAAAACATAAATATTCATTAACAGGGAAAAAACACACTCAAGAATATAGACTATATTATAGTAAAGATAGATAACAACAAAAATAACAAATAGTAAAGATAAACAAATAATAGCAAACCACCATTTTGTAATTCTGATTTCAAAAACTCAAGTAGCTGGCACAAGACCTCTTATGAAAATAATACTATTTATAAATTAGTTTCAACAGTTATAGGACAAATAAAATGGCGCTATATCAGACAAATTTGGAGAAAAAAAAAGACCTGAGAGTCACCAAAAAGGCACTACTCAGAGGGTTGCGTGGTCTCGAGGCATGGTTTCCGCCTCGAGTGCTAGAGGTCCCGGATTTAATCCCCGGTAAGGGCTGGGACGTGGACTTGGACTTCTAGTAATTCCCCCTGGTCTCTAGGTAATGAGATTGGACGCCCGTGTGCATTGTTGCGCATGTAGAAAAATCCATTGGCAACAGGAAATCGAAAAGTGTACCCTAACGGCGCTAAAACAGAGTTAAGAAATAAAGATCCCTTTTCACGCCTTTAGGCGCATCGGGCATATGGAAAGAGCACCCATATTTTTTACAGACCAATCGGCACTCGGTGGGTAATGCGGTCAGCATTACGTCGGTCGTCTTTACTTCCCCAGGACAGCCATCCTGGTACACATTTGCGGCTGGGTCGACCTGCGACATTCCATACCACGATAAAAATCCACGCAGCCCGCAATGGGTTTCGATAGCAGTACGTTGGATTACGAGTCAGACTAGCAACGGACGCCGCTTTATGTTTTTTACTTTGCCTAACGGACAAAATTTGGAGTTAAATATCTACCGAAAGTATTTCAAATTTTCGCCCATGCTACAGATCCTGCACACTGTACTGAGCTTTTTCGGACTCAGGCTTGAGTTAGAAAAAGAACAGACCACTTATGGGTTACTGCCTGTGTACCATGATGTTGATCCGTTGTTTAAACTTTAAACTTCGCAGCTCTTGGTCACTCTAAAGACAACAAGCGTCTCTATCATTATTCTATAATAGATGATCCTTTGTTTAATGTCCGTGTCTGAATTATTAATGTAACTTCCTTGTGTCTTTCTTTGTCCCACATGTAACTCCTCCAAGTCTATATATTTTATATTTGTTGCTAACTACATAAGACAGCAAGATTTTCAGTAGCAACTGTTTGGGACAGGAATAGTCACCAGAGAGACTAGTTGGCTAAACAAATGTCATCGCATGTTTTTAAAGCTGAGGTGACAGTTGTCACAAAAGACAAATTGTTACGTGTCGATAGTTCTTTTCTGAGCTTAAAATAATTGACAATATAAAAGACGGTATTTGGAACACTTGCATCATACTGTGAAAATCTAGAATCTGGGTTAAACATCTTCAACAAAATAGGATAGCTTAAACAATAGACCTCTTTAACAAATATGTATTTTCTCCAGCAATCGCTTCGGATGTTGAGCAAGTTGTTGCTGTTTTCTGTTAGAGCTTGATCAGGCCCAGATAGGAGGAAATGTTATTAAAATGGACCAGGCCAATGTCACTGAGAAATACTCGAATTATATCTCCTGAATGTAGTTTGAAAACTCCACCTGGAAAAAAAAAAAACATCAGTAGTAAACAAGAAATTGGATCTAGTTTTTTATTGTACCTAATAGACAAAAATTTGTTGTGTGTGTGTCCGGGTCGGTCTCACAAATGCCCAGCCTGGCCGCCCGACTACCCGAAGGATATTACGTCGGTAAGCCAGACTGAACGGGGAAACCACCCGGCAGATATTTTAAGAGGGCTTTGCCGATTGGGTTTCTCCCGTGACTTGGTAATGGCCGATCCCGGACCTCTTGGCCAGACCCAGTGCAGCAAAGCTACACTTTGATCTTAGCCAAAAGGCCGATGTTGTGTGCTAGCCAGGGTTCACGGCAACCAGCACCCGGCCTAGTGTCTAATGGAACATCTCACGCTCCCACACACAACTTTCAGGAAAACTCAACGATGTAAAGTCCGCCATATATGCACATTTTTTTTCTTCACGATCACAGAGGGTGTTCACAAGACCTCTCACACACACACGACAATGCTAGCGAAGTAATTCAGACACATGTCCTGACTAACAAATAGCCCTGCCTTTGCTCACTCCTCAGGTATAGCGTCGCTCTACCGGACAGCTTGTAAAAGCCGCCACTACACACGAACTGACCGCAACAGTTCTAGGTCTACAGCGTCCCGCAACTCCGGGGTCGCTGTTCAGATGAACAGGATATCTCTCCTAATCAGCTGAACCTCTGCTGCTCTATATGGAACAGACATCGTCACATCAGCTGGCTGGAAACGTTACAGTACTCAGTCCCCTGCATGTGCACACAGCATATCAGCCTCGTTGAGGGACTCTGATGACTGGCAGGACTCCTGGCTCTGTCCCCTTCAGCATACAGCTATCGCCGGCATCTCTGTCGTCTTGTTTCACTAGTGATCATCCCGCTTACATGCGTCGTCACCCAAAACAGCGTCTCTTGAGTGTCCAGCCCTCTTGGCCTGACTCTGCCAACTAGACTGTTCCCCATTCGACTGCACTCTTGACCAGTCTCTCGCGGTTGCTATTCCTCGAACGTCCCCTATAAATGGTTCAAGTTCTCAATTGTCCATTGCTCTCTCGACTGAACTAAACCCCAGTATATACCCCTGCCTGCCCCTTGTGAGCTAGCTCGTGCACACGAGATGCACGCTATCACGCACCCCATACATCTCCTGTGCAACAGCTGCTCTCCCGCACAACTCATGATTTTTAGCCACAATGGCTAATACTTCGTGAATCCACTAGTCCATCCCGGGCCAGATCAACTCCCACTTGCCACAGTATTGACTCAGTCGAGGAATATCTCCTGGCTTAAGTCAACACTGTGCCAAATATTGATTCATTTCAACAGACATTCCTGTGGACTCCCGAAAACACTATTCATACCACATTGTCCCCCTACAATGATACAACTCACACTAATCAGCACGCAACAGGCGGCTGTAGGGTTTCATTATAGTGTCCTATATACAAAGATTCCAATCTGGGGGAAAAGGTTGTGCTGTGGAACAACTGTATTTTCTGAATACACAGAAACACGTATGTTTGGCTAACCTTGAGCGGTTGGCTGTTTTGTATGTAGAAATATTAATTTTACACTATCAGACATCTAGGAGAAACCTGTCTCCTTGTTCTGATTATAGCGTGTGGTCAAAACATCCAGGAATTTTGTCTGTGATCTCTCACATCAAGTTTCTCACTATCTTTTATAAACCATTACTGCAGACGACACGTGAAATCTTTATCTTCTTTTTGGCGTTCACGGCTAAAAGTCCTAATTGTTCGTCCACCTCTGGACTTTTGCCTTATTTCAGGACCTAGGTGTTCCGTGTATATTTGTGGATCATTTGTGTGCAGACTGTTAGCTCCATGCTACTCACCCAGATGCACTCCCACTTTGAAAGAGAAGTCTATCCTAATCTAAGTTCGTCTGATCCCCGGTAGGAAACCTGTTTCTAGGTTGATCGCGGAAAGGTCTTGACTAGTTTGAGTCCTGGTAAATCATAGTTTGAAGAAGCAGCAGCGGATCACTTCTAGATATTAGCCTTGTTCTAGAGCTTCGATGTTGTGTGCATATGTTTGTAGCTCACTTGTATCCAGACAGCCGGTTCCTCGACTCTCCGGTCGAAGCTCTCCGCCTTTGAAGGAAACATCGAGTCTATCTACGTGAGTCACACACACACGGTAGGTAGCCTGTTTCTAGGGTGACCACGAAAAGGTGTAGGTACGTCTTGACCTGTCTGAGTCCATGTTCTGATGCACCACCATGTGTGCGTTCAGCACATTTTCATCCCCAGTTCATGACTAAATAATCTTGGCTGTTGGCGTCATATTTCTCTGAAGTTAACGACCTTCATCTGTTTGTTAGAGAAGTAGCTTGTTAGTATATTGTAAATTGTCTTCACAACTGAAATTTCCTCGGCAAGGAAGCGTTTCTTGTTGCCTCTTTTTACTGCCTATGTTTTTCGCAGACAACAGTAAGTTTCTTTACTGCACTGCAACATTTATTTTTCTTTCTGCAACATACATTTTTGTTCACTTTACAAATACAATTTTAACACTGTTTCTCCTCACTGCAAATGAATAGATGATTTTATTTACGGTCAAGTACAGTTTCATTTTTGCAGAAGGAAATATTTGCATGATCAATCTTGTTCGAATCTTTGCAATGGGCCTTTCGTCAGACGCTGTGACTGCGCCAAGAGGGTTGTGCCATTCACCTGTTCTAGTATGTTCCCACATACATGGATGTTATATTTGGAGTCTCCTTTTCATCTTAGAGGGGTGGGAGTGGGTAGGGGGGGGGTGGGGGGTATTACCAGAGGATGTGTCCAACAATCTATGCTCAGACACAAGGCAAGACGCACTTACGGACTGCCACTGGTATCATCGTAGCTGGACCTCGTCGCTGGCTGCTGAAGATGAGGATGGAAGGTGTGTGGGAAAGTCCCTATCGCTGTGATATAAGTTTTTGATTGGGGATCAAACCAGCGCTTTTTTTTTTTTTTTTAGGTGACCACAATTTCTTCTTTCCTACAATTGAATTCTTTCCATAAAATTATCTGTTACCTTCATCGGTGATATTAACAATCATGTCTAAGGTGAAATGAGACAAAGAAAACCACATAAATCAGATCATTACCTGTAAAAGTTGACAGCTTATCCGTAGAGCAATTATAACAACGCGTGTGAATTGACGTCAGCAATATTCCTGTTTTTGTGTTACACTGTGGGTCAGTTCGGTGTACGTGGCTTGACCAGGTCTTTCAGACAAAGATAATAAATTATTACAATCTGTGTGCGGTAAAACTTACACCAGGGGAGGTAAGAAGAGATGATGATAATGATGATAATGAGGATGACGAAGAAGAAGAAGAAGAAGAAGAAGAAGAAGAAGAAGAAGAAGAAGAAGAAGAAGAAGAAGAAGAAGAAGAAGAAGAAGAAGAAGAAGAAGAAGAAGAAGAAGAAGAAGAAGAAGAAGAAGAAGAAGAAGAAAAAAGAAGAAGAAGAAGAAGATGATGAAGAAAAGCAAGAAGAAGAAGAAAAAGGAGAAGAAGAAGAAGAAGAAGAAGAAGAAGAAGAAGAAGAAGAAGAAGAAGAAGAAGAGAAGAAGAAGAAGAAGAACGAACAAACTTACGAACCAATAAACTTTATTTTCAAAAGGGTCATAAATTGCGCACGCAAGCCCGTCTTACATTCGGCCCTTCAAAACAATCAGCTTTCACATGGCTATTGTATTTTATCAATAAAGCATGTTATGTTCATACTTCAATATGCATAATATGAATATCAGTGGGGAAAATACAAAACACTAATTGGTAAATGCATGCGCGCACAGATACACACACATACCTGCACTTACTCACACATTTCCTCACACATACATACACACACATACACACACACATACACACACATACATACATACATACATACATACATACATACATACATACATACATACATACACAAATGCATACCACACACTTACTAATTCATATGGATACGTACACTCTACTAATATATACCAATAAATATATTCGCATACATTTATACATACCTGGATACATACACATACATACCAACACATTAATACCTATACACCCGCATGCATGCTTACACGATCGTATGTAAACAATCATGTACACTCAGACGCACACTCACGCACACACGCTCTTACATACATACTCACTCATACACGTTTTTTAAACTTGCCGACAACCCTCCTCCCCCCACCCATTTCTCTGTGCGGGTTCCAGGGCCCTACTGTGGAGAAATAAAGACTCGTTGCCCCCCTATTAAGCATGCCGTAGGAGTCTACTAATTACAGGCCTAATTCGAATTTGGTGTGCATCTGCCTGAGAGGCGGGGAACTAGCAGCCTGAATACAAAAAAGTAAGATCTGTAAAACACTCAGGTTCTGGAACAAGCAAAAAGTCGAGAGGTGGATGAACAACAAAATTTCCCGACACCTGGTGAACGCGAAACAGAAGAAGAATCTTGTCCATTCCGCAAACTACATTTCGATATTAAGCTGTTCTTTTTTAATAATAATTATGATAATGTTATTAAGATTGCAATTTTTAACTTCATTAATTTGAATTCCTTATGTCTGCAATACAACACAATAATTCCTCAATATCCACAATCTTCAACAGTGAATTGGCAATCAAAGAGAAAACATGTCAAAGTTAAATAGCGATGGAAACCACACCTGATTTGGATCTTCTCGTCCCGTTTCATTTCCATTGAAGAAGATGTTGCTGTAAATATAGTACATGCCAGCCTTCAGAATAATGATGGCGTCTTCAAGAATTTTGGCGCCTTGGGATTGTTGTCTCGAGTCATCGTGGCTGTTTGGGTCAAACTTGACCACACTGTAACCTGCAGTAATGAAAATGGGGATGAGTGTATTCGAGTTAGTCCTCTCTCTCTCTTTCTCTCTCTCTCTCTCTCTCTCTCTCTCTCTCTCTCTCTCTCTCTCTCTCTCTTTCTTTCTCTCTCTCTCTCTCTCTCTCTCTCTCTCTCTCTCTCTTTCTTTCTCTCTCTCTCTCTCTCTCTCTCTCTCTCTCTCTCTCTCTCGCTGTGTGTGTATGTGTATGTGTGTGTGCGCGCACGCTGTCTTTTACCCCTTTCAACTACTTCAGCTCACCTGTCACTTTATCATCATCATCATCATCTTCTTCTTCTTCTTCTTTTCTCTACCTCTGGAATACCTCGCGGTGTCAGGACAGGAAGAGATCTCTAGAACAGTCCCTTCTGTTCGCTTAGTATACAGTACTTTTCAGTGTCTCTGATATTTCTGCAGTCCATATTCTGTGTGGTCGACCTCTGGATCTGTTACCGTTGTATCTGTAAAACATCGCTTTCAGTGGTGCCCTGTCTGCTGCCAATCTTGTTACATGGCCAGAACATTTGATTTGTTGTCTACCTATTAAGGTCAGTATTGGTTCTTTTTCGATTCTCCTCCTGATAGCATCGCTCCTAAGTTGATCTTTCCTAGTTATCATCCTAGTAATAGTAAATTTCCACTTTTGTCATTAATCGTCGGGGAGGAGCAATTAGTAATCCATTGTTCGATTGGCTGCAATGGCAATTATAATTCTGCAATAAAATGACTTTAATATCATCAGTCAATGTTCTCATAGGGTGACCTCTTTCCATCAGAACAGCTCTTTCTTTTAAATGTGTAGCGCCCATTTTGGTTGCATGTTAACTAGATGACCAAACCATTCGATCTTCCGTTTCTCAAATAATTTGCTTCAAGCTGTTATCCTCAAAGTCTGTCTGATATTATAATTTTTAACTCAGTCGCAGATGGTTAAATTTGTGGCTCTTCTCAGCATCTCATCGCTTCTTCTTATTATTATAATTCAGCATTCCGAGCCCTTGAGGTTTATTGCTGCAGATATTACCCACCCCCACTCATCTCTCTGGTTGGCCTTCTCTTTCCAGTTGGTAACACAAAGTGTTTGCAGGTCTGTCTGGACATTATCTCTCCATTCTTTTCTTGGTCTGCCTCATAGTCTACGACCATTCAGATACCTTGTGTATACAGGTTTTACCTCTCTGTCATCTGACATTCTCTGAATATGTCATATTTATTTCAGTCTTTTAGCTCTGATGATGCCAGTGATCAATAGTGATTTAAAATGATTACGAATTTCATCGTTGCTTCTCTCTCTCCATTAACCGCTCCACTCACAGTTTTGGAAACACTAATATAGACCAAGTAACAGTTCTGGTTAGTTGGAAGGTTTGGGCTAACAGTAAGCAACATTTGATGGGTCCACAAATTTGTCGCAATACTCTGTTAGCGACAACCAGTAATAAGGCCGCATCTCTTTTAGTTGTGCTCTAAGTTTCAGAGCCATATAATACGACTGGTCTTATCAACGTTTTATATATCTTGATATTAGTGTTGCGAGACAGACACTTTGACTTTAGCAGATGTTGAAGGGCATAGTACACTTTATTTCCACATTTATGCATCTCATCTCAAATGCTTTGATTGTACGCATGTTAACGTTTGATAATTTCCAAGTGGTCATTTTTGTCTTTATAGACAATATTTGTCTGTCTGTATGTGTGGATACAAAAAAAAAATGGAGTGAGGAAATGAGAGAAATGTCTGGGCAACAACTAGTATCAACAGTTATAAGGCAGAGCAGATGGTTCTTTCTTGGAAGAAACAATCAGAAAATCGCCAAATAGGCATTAAAATCGAGGAATAAATTGATTAAGAAAGCGAGGACGCCAAAATAAACCCTAAAACGAACGTTGTTGAGAGAGGCCAAAGCTTCTGGATTAGATTCCATACATGATATTGAGCTGACAGCACAGGATATAGCAGAATTGAGAAATAGACTGCAAGTCCTTTGTGATATGTAATGGCACGACAGCATAACGAATGCATGGATGTCTGGATAAGATGTGTCTGTCCGTATAGACAAAATTTGCCTGTTTCTCTGCATGTGTTGACAAGATTTGCATGTGCGTCTGTATGTATAGACAAGATTTGCCTGTTTCTCTCTATGTATTGACAAGATTTGCATGTGCGTCTGTATGTATAGACAAGATTTGCCTGTTTCTCTCTATGTATTGACAAGATTTGCATGTGCGTCTGTATTCATAGACAAGATTTATGTGTCTGTATGTGTGTACAGGCTGTGCTAGTCTTTGTGTAGGGGTACGATGTGTCTGTCTGTCGGCGCAACATACCTGTCAACGGGTTCATCGACTCTGATACCATCTGCTTGTGAACAAATACTGATGACGAGATTGTTGTGCTTGCATACACGTCTGGCAATGCATCTGGTGACATTATATAAACTGATACAAATAGGTGTCCGTGTTAAATAGCTCAAACACAGACATAACAGATGATGTGAACAGAGAATATACAGTAAAGCCTCGTTAACACGAATTCCAGGAAACCGAAAGATAAAGAGTGCGTATTTTAAATAAATGTCATGCTAACTGGGCACTAATGATAATATTTCCCTAAGTTTAAAGAACACATTATGTAAAGGAGCCTTTTCCACGCCTAGATATGTACTGGGCATATAGGGCTAGACCAATAATTTACAGAATAATCGGTACTCGGTGGGCGATTTGGTAAACGTCACGCCGACCGCCTTTACTTTGCAAGATTTCACCTGGTACTCGTTTAAGTTTGGGTCGACCTAGAAGCCAATGTCATTGGTCTACCTAGGAGCCAATGTCATAGGTCTACCTAGGAGATAATGTCATAGGTCTACCTAGGAGCCAATGTCATAGGTCTACCTAGGAGCCAATGTCATAGGTCTACCTAGGAGCCAATGTCATAGGTCTACCTAGGAGCCAATGTCATGGGTCTACCTAGGAGCCAATGTCATGGGTCAACCTAGAAGCCAATGTCATAGGTCTACCTAGAAGCCAATGTCATAGGTCTACCTAGGAGCCAATGGCATAGGTCTACCTAGGAGCCAATGTCATAAGTCTACCTAGGAGCCAATGTCATAGGTCTACCTAAGAGCCAATGTCATAGGTCTACCTAGGAGCCAATGTCATAGGTCTACCTAGGAGCCAATGTCATAGGTCTACCTAGGAGCCAATGTCATAGGTCTACCTAGAAGCCAATGTCATGGGTCTACCTAGGAGCCAATGTCATGGGTCTACCTAGGAGCCAATGTCATTTTTTAAGACAAGAAAGTCTGGCTCCCCCAGAAGCTGAACTACGACCTTCGAATCCGCAGGCGAGCGTCAAGCTGCGACACCATGGCTTCTTCCAATTCACCTCTACAGGAACCACAAATGTGTTCATGTTAACCGAGTGTTCTTCTTAAACGGGTTCGTGTTTACGAGAGTTTTCAGTATATAGAGTAAAATCGGTATATAAGTATGGGTTCCAACTTCATCGTATACGGGTTAGACCTGGTTCTTCATGTGCCAGTGAAAACAATACGAAATTCCAAACTCTGACCCATGGAAATTCGTAATGTTTTAAGGCATGGTTTACTAGGAATAATGAAGCGTTTTTTTTTTTTTTGGGGGGGGGGGGGGGATGGGGGGGGGGGGAGGCTTGATTTCTTGCTTGCTTATTACATCTAGTTTTAAAAAATGGCTGTGAATCCTGGACAATCGGTAGGCAGGCCAAACAATTTGTTGAGGACTTGGAGATGTGGTTTTACAGAAGAATGCTTAGAATACCTTGGACAGCCAAAAAGAGCAGTCACAATGTTTTGAAAGAGACGGGAGCCCAAAGACCAGTTATCACAGACAGCAGAAGGAAACAGTCATCATTTGTCAGCCATGTTATGAGAAGAGGGAAAATAGAACATATTGTGACCACTGGAAAGATCTGTGGAAGAAGGGATAGAGTAAGACAACGAGAGAAGATTCTTGACAGTCTTCTTGCATGGCACGGAGGTGTGTCGTCACGCGAACTGATACATGCTGCAGGAGATCGCAGATTGTGAAGAGGCATGATCGCCCACGCCAGAAGCAAGTGACCTGATGATGATAACCCACGGGAAGTCAAATAGACAGCAGTTGCTGCAAAATCCAACACATATCGAATGTTAAGGTGCCAAAACTACCAGCGCAGCCGATCACTACAATTATAGCTCATAACTGATAGAAGCAGCAGGCATACTAGTAGGTATTCACGCGTTACTGCATAAGGCACACCGTCATATCCATGGCAACCAGCTTTTCTCTGAATATGCTGTTTACAGAACACATCTCCGGATGCAAAGACAATAATCTTTCCCCATAAAAGTCACAGCTCACAGCGTTGCCCCATACAAGCAACTCAGTGGCTCGCTGACGGAACCGGATTTCGCCTTTACTTCATTTTTTTCCCCATTCAGCTTCACATGTGGGTTGTCTGAAATCGCAGCCTTCCGCTAGATTTCTTGAGAACACCCCATCTCCCCCTTTTTCCACAGGAAGGTGGGATAGGCTGGGATAAGAGCAACTTTAACTCTTTTAGTACTAAGCAAGTAATCACCGGTTTATTTGTTATATTTTGCCTAGTATACACTTCTCTATTTTTCCTATTCCATTATTCTGGTATGTTAACCCATTACACTTCATTGCTACCATAATTGCTTACGGTATATCCCAAAACTGTATGACAATTACTTGTACAGATGGTTATGTGTTTGGAGGCAGACGTCGCGCAGTGCACCAAAGCCTGGCATATGATATTACAACGTCTAGCTTGAGAATGGAGGCAGGGGATTGAAAATCAGCTGTTAACGCATGCCGTAATTGTAACCGACTCAAAAAGTATCTTGAGAAAAGGGGAGACAGGCATGCATAGTGCAGAGTGGCAAGCATCACTTCAGAGGTCCCGGATAGTTAGCGTCCTTTGGATATTCTTCGATGAAGGGAATCTTTTTCGGAAAAGAGTCAGAGATTTACCCATATGAAGGTGGTTACAAGATAATAAAAATATATTTGCTGTGAAAGCACATAGGGCTGGGAACTTGGCTTGAAAATAAATACTTTTAATACTTTGCTATGACGAGAACGACAGTCTGTAAAGTACCTATTGATTTATTATTATGAATGACGCATCAAAAACAAAAAATATAGTATGTCCTCTGCTGGTGTGGGTATTCGCGTATCTGGGTAAGCTAACATCTTTCAAAACAACTTTTTTTAACGCTGTTTACCTGTGCACAATATTCTCATCAATTGTCAAAATATCAGATCTAGGTAATCCACATAATTCTTCACTATTCCGTTGACTATCCATTATTTGCTTTCGCGCATCAATATTGAGTCTAAAATAATCTTAAGAATTCTCTTTCTCACCTAAGTTGGCCATTTTTTCTCCCCACACTGTCAATTCACACTTACTTACTTTTCATCGTGTCTTTTCCTCTTGCTACCTAAGGAACATAAATGGCGACCATATACAGGGTGTCCATAGTAAGTTAAAAAAATAAATAAAACGTAAATGAGCTTTTTCTACAATAGGCATATATTCATAGACCTCGGAGGGTGATTGGGGCCAACATCTCACAGGCCATGTTCGAGGTCAACGTTGAAAAGAAGATCACCCCCCCCCCCACTCCCCCATTTAAACCCTAGACCACTGAGGTGGCAGGGTGGCATCTGGGTGCTACGTTACCATGGTTGCCATTCAGAAAGCAATGTCAGATATTATATTATACAAACTCCGTGTAAGATGTGTGAAACTGATTTCAGTGTAAGTTATTGTGTCCTTTCAAACATCTTTATTTTTTACATTAAGGAACCGACCTATCAAATCGCTTTATTAAATGTTTGTTGTATATAGGACGCAGCATGGCGGTCCTATGTGTTAATAATTCTTGTTGTGTTTGTTGTTCGATCTATGTTTGATTGATACATATTTCTGTAACCTATAGTGCCATTTCATTGGTTTGAGAAGAATTCTATCTATATTCCTTAACTTAGAGTTCAAGTTGTTCGATAGCCTTGGCTATTGCATGAACAAGCAACAATAAAAGGCGTCCCATCTTACTACCGATAGACGAGGGACAATTACTAGAAGTCACTGTGAAACAAATCCCAGCCTTTACTGGGGTCTGAACCCGGGACCTCCAGCACTCGATGTGGACCTGTATGTGTGTGTATGTGTGTATTATGTGTGTATGCATGTATGTATGTATGTATGTATGTATGTATGTATGTATGTATGTATGTATGTATGTATGTATGTATGTATGTATGTATGTATGTATGTATGTATGTATGTATGTATGTATGTATGTATGTATGTATGTATGTATGTATGTATGTATGTATGTATGTATGTATGTATGTATGTATGTATGTATGTATGTATGTATGTATGTATGTATGTATGTATGTATGTATGTATGTATGTATGTATGTATGTATGTATGTATGTATGTATGTATGTATGTATGTATGTATGTATGTATGTATGTATGTATGTATGTATGTATGTATGTATGTATGTATGTATGTATGTATGTATGTATGTATGTATGT
>CAJHNH020001354.1:77500-110000 GCA_905116865.2 Candidula unifasciata | reverse complement strand
TTTTTTTTTTTTTTTGGCAAATTGTACTTTCCGTAGCTTGTCATTGCTCCCTAAAGGTCAGGTCTGGGTACCACTGTCGAAACTAACGCAAAAAAAAATTATTCGCAGCTGGGATCGAACCCGGCAGCCAGGCATTACTAAGTGCGTTCGCCACGCCTGAGCCACAGACAAATACGAATACACAAAAATCCTTTAACTGTGTTGAGCCTTCTCCTGCAAACACGTAAGGCCAGTAGAACCTAGCAATCACGTCTGGAGCGGGTTTTGTCCTGTTGTTGTAGATGCCTTTTCCTAACTTGTTCTACATCTGCAGGTCCATCTCTTCACTTTCTGATGCTTAACTCTCTGAACCCAGCAAACAACACTGCTCATATCGACAGCACAACTTCCATACACAGCACACATACGTCACTACAAAGTAGATGTCCACACACACAAATAAGTCTACAACAATTGACCATTTATAATGCACATTGTCTTCGTAACGGATAAGTGCATAAACTTTTGACTTTAAACTGAAGCAGAACTGTTACGTATATGCCATGCAGCAATTTCATATGTGAAGTGTAACAAATTTGAGGTTTCTATCTTCATCATTTGCTGAGAAAGTATATGCGGCATTATTTTCTTAGTGCTTTTTTGTATTTTACTGATTACAGTACAACAGTAACACTAAGTCCCACCTTTCATGCCGAGTAATATTTATCTTACTACGGTAAGACTTCTATCCTTTCGGTAAAACATGGAATAAAACATGGATGGATCATTACAACGATGATAACTGATGTGGGTTCATTTTAAAATGGGATAGAAACGAAATATCTAGACACTAAAGAAGCTGGCATGGTGTTGAGAGCATCACATTTTAAGAACGACTTGTTTTGCATAAACATATGAGTAGCACCACATACCTGCTGTGTTTTAAGTCAAATGAAAATGCTACACAAGGCAACCGAATTTAACAAAAAAACCGGTACTTCAAAACATAAGTGTGTAATGTGATAAGTCACATTCATTGAAAGTTAGAGTCAGTTTTTTTTTTTTTTTTTTTGTTATTTTTTTTTTTTTGGACTGAAAGAGAAACGGTTACATGAAATCAAAAGAACATACGGCTGTCAACATGGCCGACATTTGTGAGTGGTTTCCTGCACAACATTTCATGACACCACCATCCTTTTGCTTAGTGAGGCTTTTCAAGACTGGATCTTCCACGAGCTCCATATAAGAATTCTTCACAAGTCGGAGACAATCGAAACAGACTTTGGGATAGGTCACTTGAGCCAGATCCAGGCTATTGGTCTGCATAAGAGGAAGTCAAACAAAAATATTACGTCAATTTGTTGCATTGATAACATAATACAATTTTGAAGAATTATAAAAACTCATAATCTTCTTCTTCGCGTTCACCAGCGGTAAACTCTGGGGGGAAAGTTCTGGTTGTTCGTCCACTTCTGGACTGCTGTCCTGTTCCAGAACCTAAGTGCTGCGTGTGTATCCGTTTTACATATCTGCCTCATTTGAATGTAGAATGTTGGTTAAAAACTCATAATGAAGACGCCGCCCTGAAATTTGTGAACAAAAAGACATAATTATGGCCCTGTGGCTGCCCTGGTAAAACAGGCAGTTGCGTTTGATTGTTGTTGAATTCGTTCTTTAGTTATAAAGGATTCACTTTTTTGCTTCATTTGTGTAACTTTTACTGTAGTATGCACCTGACGAGATACAGCGAAATATGCCAGGCAATAAATTGTGCAATCTATTGTTTGTGTCTTCTTCGTTCAAATCATATCACTTATGTTATGTTTTAACCATTAACGTCACTGCATACTCGGCATTCCCTTGCGTGTACAGTCCTTTGATACCACAGCCATTTCAAGGTACCTCTACCAATTGTTGTCATGAACAGTTGCTTATAGTGCCTGACATCTTGAACTCGGTCGCTTTTGCTTTTGATGTTCACTAGGGGTTCTAGAATAGTCAGGAGACAGTAGTGGCAACATTTGATCTTAAGGATGCCCACAATGGAGTCAGATATGATATTCTGATCTGTCCACTTATGGAGAAGGAGGCCTGTCCCTGGCTGGCTAACTAGATAGCAATTGTCCTGTACCCCCCGTATGCATGGGTGCATGGTCTCAGAGAGATGCAGTATCGCCCAATGACTCCACATGGATTTGTAGTTTCACCAGGGTTCTTTATCCTGTACGCGTACAAGATTGCAGAACTTGAAGCACTAGGTGAAAGGATACTGGTATTTGTGGATGATGTTCTGGCATAAAGGCAGAGGAGGGACAGCCAACAAAGTTCAGCTGTAGACAAAGTGACTGACTGGTGTGCAGAGATCGGTGCTGACATGAACTCAGAAAAGGCGACTGTTTTATGGTGCTCTCTAAACAATTGGAACGACAGAGAAATTGTTGCAAGTCTCTCAGTTAACCTTAGAAACATCAACAGAGAAAACAAACTGAGGTACCTGGGTAAAACTTTCAACACCAACATTACAGTCTAAGGAGAATGGAGCTCTGAGGAGCTACCAGGGAATCTGGTCGACGCTCGACACTCAGGGAAAGGATTAGACGGAAATACAATCAGACGGTTACTGGGACCATCGGAATTAGAACTCTTCGCTTGCTGCTGAAGTGGGGATGAGCACTTATGGGAGTGTCCTGAGTGCTGTCATGATGATTCCTAATTCAACAGTCAACATCTTGAACAGAAACCTGTCCTTCAAGCTATATGATTTGTCAGTGACTCTTGTCGCATTTAAAGATGCAATAGCTGCGAGTCAAACCGCTCCTTCATTACCTTTAACTTCGGCATGACCACGTGTGTAGATCGATGATTTCAAATCAATCAGTGCCAAACAAATGGCATATTTTTTTATGAACACAAAATGCTTCTCCCAGCTGAATGTCAAACAAAATATCTAGATATTGACACAAATGTCACCATCAACAACAACATCAACAACAACAACACCAACAACAACAACAACAACAACAACAACGCACGAAACATTCAGCAGTTAATACAGAGAAAATTCATTTTTGGAAAGAAAAGCAAATCATTCTTTCAAGAAGCAAATAAAAACCATAGGTAGCCCATGATAAAGATGATGATGATGATAATGATTTCAATGATGATGATAAAGATTAATGATAAATATTATGTTTAACTGTTGCTTCTTTATGAAAACCAAAATACATAGATGTTAGTTCTTGTTCTCCTCCCCCTCCTCCTTCGTCTCCTTCTTTTCCAATTCCTCCTCCTCCTCCTCTTTTCCCAAATACCTCAGTGAAGTGTCGGGTCTGGCGAAAAGGGAAAAGGGGCTGGCCGTTAGCCTCCGAGGGGTCTTCGAACTGAGCTATACGAGTTGGTGCTCATTCTCCTAAATTGTTGTCATTCTCTTAAGCTGTTCTTTATGTCTCCGCTCCATGTTTGGAGTGGTCTTCCTCCTGCTCTTTGCTTATTAAAATTGTCAACTAGGCTCTTTGGAAGTTGTTAAAACAAGCCATTCTCATCAGTAGACTATACTATTCATATAACTGTACTATTTACAGAGAACTATACTATTTAGAGATAACTATACTATTCACAGATAGCCATACGATTTACAGATAGCCATACTATTTAGAGACAACAATACTGTTTACAGATAACCGTACTATTTGCCATACTATTCACATATAACGATACTATTTGAAGATAACTATACTATTTACAGATAACTGTACTATTTATCACCATATTTACAGATAACCACACTATTCACACATAACCATACTATTTATAAATAGCCATACTATTTACAGATAACCATACTTTTCACAGATAACCATAATATTACTGATAGGCATATTATTTACAGATCAACATACTATTTAATCTGCTGTTTTTTAATTAACTAAATGACTGATTCAGGTCATAACATTAAAAAAACATGCGCCCCGCTTGGTTGTACTAAAATCTACATTAGATATTCAATTACGGTTAAGCAATATTAAAATTTACATATATGATTAAGGCGCTAGTATAAATACCTGTTTCCCGTGGCTTTGTTTCATGGACTGTGTTGCTGCAATCACAATGACAGACACTAACACAGATAGATGGAACAGTAAACCAAACACTGACAGAATCGTGGCCATCCACTTCCAACACGGGCTAAAAGATAAATCCATAGCAGTTTTGCTTCAAAACATGTTGTCTGTCTGTCTGTCTTTCTGTTTGTCTGACCTTCTGTCTGTCTGACTGTCTGTCTGTCTGTCTGTCTGTCTGTCTGTCTGTCTGTCTGTCTGTCTGTCTGTCTGTCTGTCTGTCTGTCTGTCTGTCTGTCTGTCTGTCTGCTTGCCTGTCTGTCTGTCTGTCTGTCTGTCTGTCTGTCTGTCTGCCTGTCTATCTGCCTGTCTGTCTGTCTGTCTGTCTGTCTGTCTGTCTGTCTGTCTGTCTGTCTGTCTGTCTGTCTGTCTGTCTGTCTGTCTGTCTGTCTGTCTGTCTGTCTGTCTGTCTGTCTGTCTGTCTGTCTGTCTGTCTGTCTGTCTGTCTGTCTGTCTGTCTGTCTGTCTGTCTGTCAGTCTGCCTGCTTGCCTGTCTGTCTGTCTGTCTGTCTATCTGTCTGTCTGTCTGTCTGTCTGTCTGTCTGTCTGTCTGTCTGTCTGTCTGTCTGTCTGTCTGTCTGTCTGTCTGTCTGTCTGTCTGTCTGTGTGCCACCATTTGGATGAGAATCGCGTGGGCTTAAGTCACAGAAACCCCGCTCAACCCGTCGGTTACACTGAGAGCTCCTGACAACAGCCGGGGAGGGGGTTTAGAATTTTTTTTTAAACGCGTCCTATTTTATGTCGAGTAGTGAATGCACCAGCTGTTCAAGTTTGGTTTGCAACCTGATAGTAACCATTTCCTGTTAAGATTATTATTTCAATGTAAACAAACATCTAGTCTTTTTTGCGGTATATGAAAAAAAAAACACTCATTCAAAGCAAAAGAGAACAAAATCAGCATGCTCAAAGTAACTTGTGTATTTTGAGTAGATGGAACTTTTCGAAACAACAAATTGCACGGTTTCATAGATTTTTCACTTGCATTAGTCTCCCGTGAGTTTATGATTTTTCTTAGAATAGGGAATATGCTATTAAAAAATCATCATGCATCGCTCAACATGTGAACTAATTTCCAAATTGTCTCTATGCGTGTGGGAATTACTGTGTATTCTATGTTTATGCTTCTGTGCATTTTAAATTTTAGGATCGTAAGGATGTGGGATATATAAGGTCACATGCACAAATTCGTGCGTGATGAGTATTTCAGGGATCTGGTATTTAGGTACACATAAGCCTAGCTACCATCCCAAACTGACACAGTCGGATACACTATAACAAATGACGGATATAATCATTGTGAGGCTCCACCTAACATTTTACACACATGTCCATGACAAGATTAACCCGTAAAATACTCAAAATTTTACAACTAGAAATAGTGGTCCAAAGGGCGTTATGTTTAGAAGCTCGCTCTCCTAAGAAATACGCCTGGCCAAAAAAGAAGGAGCTGAAACCAAGAAGGAAACATCAATAATGAAGGGGCAAGAAGAACACCAAGGACAACAGGATAGGGAATGACGGTCTGACTTGGAGGAAAGAAGTATTAAGCCCAGAGACGGAGCAAATATCAAATTTTTTTTAATGGGTGACCTGAATGCTAAGATAGCATCTGATAACACAGGTTATAAAGAGATTTTGGGAAAACAAGGACTAGTAATGAATGAAAATGTAGAATTATTCACATATTTTTGTGCAGGAAACCAGTATGTTATTGGTGGAAGCATTTTCCCCCATAAAAGAGCACGAAAGTGGCGCAAATTAACAAGATCACAAATATAACCGGAGACTCTTGACAGCTTCGGCTATCTAGCAGCAGGTTGAACGTGGTTAAGTTTTGATTTTTTTCTCAAAAGGAATTGGAATTGGAATTCGTGATGATCCGTTGAGTATTTTTCCTGATATTTGTTACACTGTAAAGGCATGAGTTTTGAAACGCACTATACACTAATACATACATACCTGGCATTGTTCTGCCTCTGTAAATCTTTGCCATTGCCTAATAATTGCTTTGTTGCAGCCCCAGTGCTTCTGAGCTCTGGCTCTCTCGTGCTTTTTCCGTTGGTATAGACATCCTAAGATAAAAGTAAGCATATCAAATGTCTGACATTTTTGGCAAATATATACTGACATCCAATCTATTGTCAGTACAAATGGGAGAGGCGACAAAAGACAACCCTGTCGCACACATGATTTTGTTTCAAATGTATGTAAAAGTCCTACATTGAACTGGTTTCTATGATTATAAGATGTTATGTATCTTTTAAGTTTCAACTTGATTTTACTTACTAACAGAAAATGGCCAGTAATAACATAGGCACCTATAAAAACCCTAACATCATAAAGGGACTCTGACTGACTGACTGACTTTCTACCCCACCAGGACATCACACAAGCGATAAACACCCGATGACACGAAGTGCCACCATGTGGATCAGGATCACCGTGGAGAGGTCCCAGAAACCGCGTTCAGACAATTGGCCATATTTATGGCCTGTCTATATTGCGGCCCCTGGGAAAAGCCAGGGTGGGGCTTCAAATAACAAAAAATTATATCCTAAAAAGGACGTAATAATAAAGGGAGGATCTAAACATTTCTTTTATTACATAGGTGATAAATCTGATTGGTCGTCTTATCCTCTGGTGATTCCCATGTTGCAAGTCTGATTGGTTGTCTTATGGTCAGGTGATTCCCATATTGCAAGTCTGATTGGTTGTCTTATGGTCTGGTGATTCCTATGTTACATGTCTGATTGGTTGTCTTATGGTCTGGTGATTCCCATGTTACATGTCTGATTGGTTGTCTTATGGTCTGGTGATTCCCATGTTACAAGTCTGATTGGTTGTCTTATGGTCTGGTGATTCCCATGTTGCAAGTCTGATTGGTTGTCTTGTGGTCTGGTGATTCCCATGTTACATGTCTGATTGGTTGTCTTATGGTCTGGTGATTCCCATGTTACATGTCTGATTGGTTGTCTTATGGTCTGGTGATTCCCATGTTACATGTCTGATTGGTTGGTGTCCCATGTATGGTCTGGTGATTCCCATGTTACATGTCTGATTGGTTGTCTTATGGTCTGGTGATTCCCATGTTACATGTCTGATTGGTTGTCTTATGGTCTGGTGATTCCCATGTTACATGTCTGATAGGTTATCTTATGGTCTGGTGATTCCCACTTTACCTTGTGTGCTCTTTTATAGGGAAAAATGCTTCCACCAATAACATACTGGTTTCCTGCACAAAAATATTTGAAAAATTCTTCATTTTCATTCTTTACTAGTCCTTTGTTTTCTCAAAATCTCTTTATAATCTGTGTTATCAGATGCTATCTGAGCATTCAGGTCACCCATCGCCAAAAAATGTATTGCCTTTTCTTGTATATCACCAGGGAGGCAATTGATTCATTAGCAAACAATGAGACTGCAGGTGATGATGATATTACTGCAGAAATGCTCAAGACAGCAGGTGATGATGATATTACTGCAGAAATGCTCAAGACAGCAGGTGATGATGATATTACTGCAGAAATGTTCAAGACAGCAGGTGATGATGATATTACTGCAGAAATGCTCAAGACAGCAGGTAATGATGATATTACTGCAGAAATGTTCAAGACAGCAGGTGATGATGATATTACTGCAGAAATGCTCAAGACAGCAGGTAATGATGATATTACTGCAGAAATGCTCAAGACAGCAGGTAATGATGATATTACTGCAGAAATGCTCAAGACAGCAGGTGATGATGATATTACTGCAGAAATGATCAAGACAGCAGGTGATGATGATATTACTGCAGAAATGCTCAAGACAGCAGGTAATGATGATATTACTGCAGAAATGTTCAAGACAGCAGGTGATAATGATATTACTGCAGAAATACTCAAGACAGCAGGTAATGATGATATTACTGCAGAAATACTCAAGACAGCAGGTAATGATGATATTACTGCAGAAATGCTCAAGACAGCAGGTAATGATGATATTACTGCAGAAATGCTCAAGACAGCAGGTGATGATGATATTACTGCAGAAATGATCAAGACAGCAGGTGATGATGATATTACTGCAGAAATGCTCAAGACAGCAGGTAATGATGATATTACTGCAGAAATGTTCAAGACAGCAGGTGATAATGATATTACTGCAGAAATACTCAAGACAGCAGGTGATGATGATATTACTGCAGAAATACTCAAGACAGCAGGTAATGATGATATTACTGCAGAAATGCTCAAGACAGCAGGTAATGATGATATTACTGCAGAAATACTCAAGACAGCAGGTAATGATGATATTACTGCAGAAATGCTCAAGACAGCAGGTAATGATGATATTACTGCAGAAATGCTCAAGACAGCAGGTGATGATGATATTACTGCAGAAATGATCAAGACAGCAGGTGATGATGATATTACTGCCGAAATGATCAAGACAGCAGGTGATGATGATATTACTGCAGAAATGCTCAAGACAGCAGATGATGATGATATTACTGCCGAAATGATCAAGACAGCAGGTGATGATGATATTACTGCAGAAATACTCAAGACAGCAGGTAATGATGATATTACTGCAGAAATGCTCAAGACAGCAGGTAATGATGATATTACTGCAGAAATGTTCAAGACAGCAGGTAATGATGATATTACTGCAGAAATGCTCAAGACAGCAGGTAATGATGATATTACTGCAGAAATACTCAAGACAGCAGGTGATGATGATATTACTGCAGAAATGATCAAGACAGCAGGTGATGATGATATTACTGCAGAAATGTTCAAGACAGCAGGTGATGATGATATTACTGCAGAAATGCTCAAGACAGCAGGTAATGATGATATTACTGCAGAAATGCTCAAGACAGCAGGTGATGATATTACTGCAGAAATGCTCAAGACAGCAGGTGATGATGATATTACTGCAGAAATGCTCAAGACAGCAGGTAATGATGATATTACTGCAGAAATGCTCAAGACAGCAGGTGATGATGATATTACTGCAGAAATACTCAAGACAGCAGGTAATGATGATATTACTGCAGAAATGCTCAAGACAGCAGGTAATGATGATATTACTGCAGAAATGTTCAAGACAGCAGGTGATGATGATATTACTGCAGAAATGCTCAAGACTGCAGGTAATGATGATATTACTGCAGAAATGTTCAAGACAGCAGGTAATGATGATATTACTGCAGAAATACTCAAGACAGCAGGTAATGATGATATTACTGCAGAAATACTCAAGACAGCAGGTGATGATGATATTACTGTAGAAATACTCAAGACAGCAGGTGATGATGATATTACTGCAGAAATGCTCAAGACAGCAGGTAATGATGATATTACTGCAGAAATGTTCAAGACAGCAGGTGATGATGATATTACTGCAGAAATACTCAAGACAGCAGGTGATAATGATATTACTGCAGAAATACTCAAGACAGCAGGTGATGATGATATTACTGCAGAAATACTCAAGACAGCAGGTAATGATGATATTACTGCAGAAATGCTCAAGACAGCAGGTGATAATGATATTACTGCAGAAATGCTCAAGACAGCAGGTGATGATGATATTACTGCAGAAATGCTCAAGACAGCAGGTAATGATGATATTACTGCAGAAATACTCAAGACAGCAGGTAATGATGATATTACTGCAGAAATACTCAAGACAGCAGGTGATGATGATATTACTGCAGAAATGCTCAAGACAGCAGGTAATGATGATATTACTGCAGAAATACTCAAGACAGCAGGTGATGATGATATTACTGCAGAAATGATCAAGACAGCAGGTGATGATGATATTACTGCAGAAATGTTCAAGACAGCAGGTGAGGATGTAACCATTAACCGAATGAGAAAACGTTTTAATAAAATGTTGGCAGAGGGAAAAAAAAATCCTAGATCAGTGGAATGAGATAAGGTGAGCCGAGCTGAGTTAGTTAAGGTACTGACATCACAGAGCTCGCGGCATTTCCATAAGCGCTTCGTCCCTATCTCCAGCAGAGTTCCAGTGCCACTGGTTCCAGTAGTATTCTGATTATATGTCTTGTCTTTCCTCTGAGCGTCCAGTATCGGCCACAAGCCCTTGTCACTCCTCGCTGCATCAGTCTCACCAGATTGTTATGGTCCATCTGCTCCTCCGAATTGTACACTTTTTCCCACAAGGCCCTAACAACGTTTGCCTCATCATGCATCGGTGTTCCACCAAATGTGTACAGCCAGCCAGTCTGTCCACCTGTTCATTTTCCAACACACTGGCATGTCCCTCAGACAAGATCAAGACAGCGACCGTCACCCGTGAGCTCCGAGGCCTAGAATGCCTGTCTGCAGGAAGCATGCCTGAACCCATGCCTGTCCTGATCAGTGGAAGAAAGGAATAATAGTTAAAATTCTAAAGAAATATAATCTTACCGACTGTAACAACTGGAGAGGAATTACTCTGTTAAAGGGTTTTGCAAAAGAATTAAATGGGTGGTAGACAAAATCCTGAGACAGGAACAAGCAGGTTTTCAGCTTTAAAGATATCACTGACACTGGGTTGTGTGTCAGTTTGACTATAAATTAAACCTTCTAGTTCAACGTTGAAGGAACTTGTGGCCAACAATTCCTGTAGAACAGTGATCTTTAACCTTTCTTCAGGCTGCTGCCCCGTTCCCTTGAGTATATGGCACCTTAACAAGTATATAACAAGACCTCCCCCCTCCCCCACAAACAAAATATGATTAAAAATAGAAAGACCGTAGGTTCTGCAACAAGTGAAACAGACAGTGTGGAGATACATTATGGTCAGAATATGTTTTTAATCTAAAATTAAATGCCCGTGTTATTATATTGTTTAGATTTTTAATAGTGGACATACATAGTGCGTATGAAAACAAAACAGAAATGTCCTTGGATTTGTGTTATTTAAATAGTTTTAATAGTTTACTCATAAAATATTCTGAACACCACCCATTCAGAATAGTTTATGAACATGAGATAGGAAGGAGAAAATGACTGCTTACAGTTTTAGTGTCTTCAGTTGAACACTCTACCTACCATTGTTTTGGCTCCAGATACTTGTTTCGATCTCATTTTCCCCCTTCCCTTTCTTGTCTTGAAGTAAGAATATCAACAATTTTTGGGAGCTCCAGATACTTGTTACTGTCTCTAGCAAAAAATTCTCTCCTTTTTACTAATCGCTTTCTTGTCTTGAAGTAAGAATAACAATCTCTTTTCTCTTGTTCTCCTCAAACCATTTCTCAATGACTTCTTCTCTTGCTCAGCATTCCTTTGTTCAAAGTGTTCTTTTTGTCCTAAAATTAAAAGTAAAGGAACACAATAAATAAAGGTGATGACATGTAGGTAATAGCTGCACTTACTTTATATGTATATATAGGGAGTCGCCATGGCGGAGCGGCTAGACGCTCGCCGCGGATCGGAGGGTCGCGAGTCCCCGGTGGGCCGGACTTTTTTCAAAAATGACCTTGGCTCCCAGGTCGACACAGCCTTAAGTGGGTACCAAGTGCAGTCCCGGAAAGTAAAGGCAGCCGGTGTGATGCTGACCACATCACCCATCCTGTGCCGATTGGTCTATAAAAATATAGGTCTAGCCCTATACGCCTAAAGGCGTGGAAAAGGGTCCTTTACTTACTTACTTTGAACTGCATATCAAATGCTAAACGTTTTTTATATCTTAAGGTTCATTGTCTCTATCATGGTAACCTTAAGACATATAGATCAATATGCACTTAGGAAAAAAAAATGTTTATCATCAAGTCTGCCATCTTTTTTTTTTTTTTCAAGCAAATATCATGTTAGCTATTTTAAATCGAAACAGGAATCCAATTCAATTTTTAAAAACGTTCCTTGCATACCATTCCCAGAATTTATGGACTGTTTGTAGTTTTTACCTTTCTGTTCAGTAGTTTAGTTAGTTGGCCATTGCCACATGAACGGTGCAAGCTCATGTCGTTATGGAAATTTTAACAAGCAGTAATTAAATCAATTACAAAAATTACTTGACGTGCCCTATGAAACTTCCTTTCTTCACCCCCCCCCCTCCCTCCTCCCGGTGGAGACGACTAGTTGAGAGACAAAGGACAATGGCGTCAACCCATTTTCAACCGGCTGAATTAAAGGGGAAACCACCTCTGTATTTCCCCTAGCAAATGAATCTGCACACAAGCACACATACCACACAAAACAAAACAAAATACTAAACTCATGCAAACACGGAACGAAAGTTAAATGCCTTCGAAGAAAAATGCATGAGAAAAATTAAAAAAAAATAAAATGCTCTGAATTCAAGAGGAGACAGGGAAATTAAAGAAATGGTTGGGCAACCACTGGTAGCAACAGTTAAAAGACAGATATATGGAAACAGACTGAGAAGAAACCAGCAGCGACTCTCAAAACAGTCACTGAAATAGGAAATAAAGGGACGCCCTAAAACGAAAGCTGATGCGAGAAGCCAGAGATAGTGAAAGACTGGACTCCATCGTTGACATTGCAGTGATTGCATACAATAGAACAGAATAGAAGATGAGGCTGCGAGCAGAACAATGACGACAAAGGTGATACTTAACTCAGAATTTGGTGTGGCTTTTCTGACGTCGGCGGTTTTTTTCCCCTTCTTTGTGGCGTGTCTTTTTGTTTGCTTTTGAAGATTTCTGAGAGGCGACGTCCGTTGTTTATTATAACGTTCTTCGGGTGAAATTTATTTCGTGTTTTCCATCTGTGGAAATTTTTACTGACTTCTGTGTTGTAGAACCAGGTTTGACTCATCAGTAAATGAAAGGCGTTGCTCTGCCTGGAACAGAAATAAACATCTTTCCTGCACAGTTCATGTCGACAGCACTAACCATGCGGCTTAAATTCCTCAAGACCACAATTCCACTGTCCTACTCAACCATAAAAAGGAATACATGTGATTAATTACTTCTTGTTTTATAATTTTGTTAAAACTGTATATTTTTTAAACTCCGAGTAAGCATTTCCTAGAACTTTTACTTCTGTTAGTCAGGGAAAGCCTTCTGATGCTGTGTCAGTCACATCGGGAAAATCTAATCTTGCCATATAGAGAGTATAGTTATACAAATACAATGGTAACTGAGTCAGAGGTTGACCTCGCATAAATGGACTGTAGAAATATCAGAGACACTGAAAAGTACTATATACGAAGCGAACAGAAAGACCAGTTAAAGAAATCTCTTCCTGTCCTGATGTCGTGAGGCATTCCAGGAGTAGAGAAAAGAAAAGAAGAAGAAGAAGAAGAAGAAGAAGAAGAAGAAGAAGAAGAAGAAGAAGAAGAAGAAGAAGAAGAAGAAGAAGAAGAAGAAGAAGAAGAAGAAGAAGAAGAAGAAGAAGAAGAAGAAGACATGGCGTCTTCACCTCACATTCACAATAATAAGCACTCTTGTTTTTCCACTAACCTAATAATAGGTTGTTTGACCAATCGGCACGTGATTGAAAAGCCTTCAACACAAAAAGAAACAGGAAAAAAATTACACGGAGAGCGAATTAATTTCTTTGTCTTTCATAGATTAACCAATTTTGCCTTCAGCATATACCAGTGATTCACAGACTGTGCGCCGCGGCGATCGGAGAGCCGCGATTCTTCACAGGGGCGCCGCGATATAATCAAAGATACAGGAGTTTTTTTTTTTTTTAAATTCTCATACATACGAATAGTCATACTTTTACTTTGGTAAGGGTGTAGTGGGGAAATTTTTATTAAAAAAAAAAAGCGCCGTGACCAATAAAAGTTTGGAAAACACTAGTATAGACCAAATAACGGTTCCGGTTAGACGGAAGGCTTGGGCTAACGGTCACCAACAGCTTACTCGGAGCCGTGTCAACATTCTTCTATTAGAATTGCACTCCCCCTCCTCCTCCCCATCCTCATCTTCGTTTTCTAGGTATTTTTTTGTTTCTATTTTTGACTTTTATATAGTTGGCTGGTTTTTGTGACTATTGTTTTTTACAGGATGAGGCATGCGTTAATACATTACTTTATGTAAATGTATAAGATAGGGGTTTCCCATTGTGACTGATTATGTATGTCACGGACTAGAAATCTTGAGTCAGGTTTACAGATATGAACTCAACACTTGAGTCAGAGAATCGGGGCAAGGGGAAGGTGCGAAAAGGGGGGAAAGGGGGAGGGGAGGGAGTCGCAGTGTTGAAACTTGTATTTCTAAGAAATGTAGCAAACTAAGACATGTTATATAACTGCAAATCTTTATAGATGGGCTGATAATTCGTACCAAGAATGCATCATCATCGCCGCTACCCTTTTGTCTTCTTCTGCCTTTCTATCCCCCAATGGAGCATAGGCCCTCAACCAACTCATGACAAGTCGTTCTATCCTTCGCCATTGCATGGAGCTCTCCCCATGTCCTCCCCATCTTTCTAACTTCATTCTCCAGCTTTCTTCTCTATGTGTTTTTTGGCCTTCCTTTATTCATATGCCCCTGTGGGTTACAATGCAAAGACATTCTAGTTATGCTGTTCTCCTGTTTTTTTCAGTGTGTGTCCTATCCAACGCCAGCGTCTTTTCCTCCCCTCTTGGTCCACTGGAGCCTGTTTAGTTCTCTCCCAAAGCTCTACATTAGTTATTCTATCATACCATTTAATTCCTTATATTCTGCGCAGGCACCAGTTAATGAATGTTTGTAGTTTATTAGTGATTGACTTAGTTGTTTTCCATGTTTCCGCCCCACTCAATAGAACTAATTTGACATTAGAATTTAAAACTGTTAACCTTTTTAACCCTTTTGTGCCTTCCTTTTTTGACCGCATAGACTTCGCAGTCTATTCTTTAAATCTGTTCTTTCTTGTCCAGTAATGAAGATCATAGATGGAAAGAAAAGAAGAATCACAGTCCTTCAGAAAACGTATGATACTAGTAAACTGGTTCCGGATTTTAGACGGAAAGAATCGAAATTCTCGGACAGGTTATGGAGGAAAAACGAAGACGTTTGTAAAATCATTGACAACTGACTCACTTAATATGAAAGGATCAAGAGGGAAGAACAAAAGGGGAAGAACAAAAGGGAAGAATAAGAGAGAGTAACAAAAGGGGAGATAGTTAAATTAATACCCGGATGGTCTGGCACACTACATTAACTTAATTAGTTAGTTACACGTCCTTTAAAGCAGTGTTCTTCAAACGGTGGTCCGTAAACAATCATTGGTCCTTATCCGTCCACCAGAAATGCCTGCCCCATCCTGTAGCGGCTCCATGATGCCGATATTCAATTGATTTCCTGTTTACAGGGGAAAAAAACTTCCTCATCAAATTAGTATTGAAATCCAAACAGATCAATCAAACGGATGTTATTACAGGGATATCAGAAACTTTTCCAACTGTCTAAATATGTTTTTGTTACATTATTCTCATAATGGAGTCAACAAATCATTTTTTAAACGTTTATTGTGTGAACATGATGCACAAACAAATTATAACTTTTCTCTCTTGTCGTCTTATATTATAAATATTGCAGTGTTCTGTCCAATGGCTATCACACTGCAGGGTCGCAGGACAGCCCTCGTGTCAAAAACAGGGGTCAACAAATCATGTCTGCTTCTTTCTGATTTTTGCAGTAAGTTGTCTTCGGTTCGGACACCTCGCTGATGACAGATCCTGGAAAGCCCGTTCAATCGTGTTGTTATATTAGGGACCCCGACAAGTAAGGTTTTTTTTTAACATCAACTTTTTGGGGGCGGGGGAGGAGGGGGGGGGGTGAAAAACACGGTTTACAAATTGTTTATACAATAACAAAAGCAAAAAATAATAAAATGGTTACAAATAATATAATGACCGGTACCTTCATTCCACCAGCATTTGAAAGAGAGTAGAAACAGAGAGGGAGACAGAAAGAGACAACGGGTAAGGAAAAGGAGGAGCCATTCATAAGCTGGTTTTGTTGGTTTCCTGCCAAATTCTTGATCATATTGTGACATCACGTACACATTTTATATTTTAGACAAATTACAAGTGGTGATAATGATGCATGGTTAACTCTTTGAGTCCCAAGGAACGCATCATACGTTCATAGGTTCCTACCTAGAAGCCCAATGAACGCATGATGCGCCGATTTTATTACTTTCTTGACTACCCCCTGGGCCTTTGATGCTAAACCCCCTGGGACTCAAAGAGTTAAGGATGAGCTTAACAAATATCAGCTATTTTGAAGATGTTGATCGAATGACGTTCAATCCAAGGGTGTCAGGAAATATATTTTGAATTTTATATTTGAAAATTAAGATGAACACCTCCTTGGAGTATGTTCTAAAATGGAAACTGGTAAGTTTTAGCTAGTCAAAAAAAAAAAAAGGTATATGTATTGTGCTAGGTACAGAAAAGGTTTTATGTGTATGTCCGTGTTAGTTTTGTGGATAGTGTTAAGAAAGGTTGCTGTAAAGAGGTTTGTCTGTTTGCCTGCGTGCTTGTTGATTATTAGCCTAAGAAGTCTGTGTTTGGGTTCGACTATAGATCAGTCTTAGAAAAGGTGGCGTTCAGTCTCCTGTATCTTCTGCCTGCATAACTGACACTCAGTCATGCCCCCAGCAATGTGGACTGTAGTGGGATTGATATTGAACATAAGCCTGTTCATAATTTCTCTGCTCTAGCTGGTATTTGTTTGTGGTGAAGATTTGATAATGTGACTGTAGTCTGCAGTGTGAGGCAGAGTTCTTCCCTATACGTCAGTTAGGTATATAGTGTGTCAGGTAACGGTACTCAGCAACTCAGAACAGATCATATTCAGTTTACAAGTGTGTGCATTGTTCATATTAGGGTTAACTGATCTTTTTCATCATCTGGTAGGGCCGTCTCTTGTGCAACCTTGAATTCATCCTCGTACTTGCGGACCAAAGCTGCATCCATAAACAGTTTAATGTAGATATTCAGGACATATCAGATGTAGTTGGAATTCGTAGTAGTGTGTGATAATAAGTAGCAAGAAATATAACTATTATCGTGTGCCGTGCCGGAAAAAGTAACTTAAGCCGGTATATTTACAGTGCTTTTGTCAAGTGACGATTTTTCAAGTGTATTTAGACTATCGCAAGATTAATACAGTGTTTCAAGTGACAGATTTTCAAGTGTGCGTACAATTTGGCGTTATTAATACACCGTTTGGGATTTACTTTAGAACCGACATCAATAGAACTAAAATTATTTATTAATTGAATTTATAGATATTATGGGCGTACTTAATTGAATTTATTTCATTATATTGCAAGAATTTATTATTGTAATATTGATTTTTCTATTTTATTTATTAATAAATATTACTTGGTGGTTATATTATTTTACACCATAGTATTTTTTTTTTTTTTTTTTTTGATTTATTAATTATTTATATTTTATACCAAAATTTATTAAGTTGTGGGTATATTATTGTGGACGATATAATTTATTTTTTATTTATTTCTGGTTGTAATTTTTGGTAATTATTGAATCATTATTTATTTACTTCTGTAAATTTGGGGGGGGGGGGGGCAAATATACCATTCCTATTCGATTTATCATCATCATCATTACTTATTTCTAAAATTTGTTGACAAATTGTGTATGATTTCAAAAACGAAGGCGTCCAAGGGAAACTGAAAGATGGAGGACTCATGTTGTGCTCGCTCCCCCTGTGCAGTGTCTACTACATATACGACAGCGGTGGAAACCAAAATGAGAATAACACTTTCTTTTATTATCCTGGGCGAAGCCGGGCCATTTAATCTAGTATTATATAAATATTTAAAGAAAGGGCAGTACAAAAAATTGATAAAAGACCTGAATGCTAAAATAGGATCAGATAATACAGGTTAACAAGAGGCTGTGGGAACACATGGACCAGGAGTAATGGATACAAATGAGAATTATTCACTAATTTCTACACAGGGAAGCTATATGTAATTTGTGTAAGCATCTTCCCACATAAAATAAAAACACAAGGCAACAAGGGAATAACAGGAAAAATTTCGCCCAGACTATAAGACACCAGTCCGATTGATCACAAAATAAATACATTTAAAACAAAATAGATTTTCCGTGTGCGATGTTAGGGTTACCATACGGTTTGTCTCCATGACAGAAAGATTAAAATACGAATTTGAAAGACAAGAAGACTTTTTGTAGACTAGGGAATTATTGGCAAAAGAAATTGAAAGTTTTACGAAACTTTAACATCTTGAATTCTAATATGAAAACAGTACTGCTGTGTGCAATGGAAACACGGAGAACAACTAAAATAATTACTAATTAACTACAAACATTTTTCAAATGGTGCCTACTCAGAATAGAAGGAATTAAATAGTATGTTGGAATCACTGCTATTGGGCTTTGAAGATAACTAATCAAACTCCACTGAATTAACAGGTGAATAACAGACGCTAAAGGTGGAAAGGACATACGCTGAGAAAACCTGAGTACAATAAAAACTTGAATGTCTTTGCCCCAGAACCCTCAGGGACATAGAAATGAAACGCGCCTCTCCTGTCACAAAATCTTGGGTAGAATCGAAGTGGATTTTTTGTTTACACTGGTTGAAGGTTTACTCTGTCACAAATAAGTACTATGAAATATCTTTAAAAATTGAGATCCAAGGCTAGACCAGTCACACAGCGAGTGCCGAGTGGTGTATAAAAATGTGAGTCTGGTACCATGGGGTTGCTCCGTCAAACGAAAAAACCAAAATTAATTTAAAAAAAAACATTATTTATCTCACCATACCCCCACCCCCCCCCCCTACCTCATTCACACCCCAAAATACTCAAAATTTCAACTCACTGTCAGTGTTCTTGAAAGTTAGACGATGTATTCGATGAATCTCTGTACAAAATCCACAGCAACGTCTCTGAGAAATAATAAAACATAATGCTTTAAAAAAAAACATTAACTCTACGGATGGATATAAAATGCACTATGTCATTTCCTGTATTCTGTGTATACAAACTCATACAAACAGGGAATTCGCTAAACTATGTGGCAAAGGCTTAAATGGCGAAACGAATGTAGAATCAGACTATTTAATGGTGCCATCGAAATTAAAACTCCTCTCTTGCTGTTGAAGATGATGATAGAGTGGTTATGGGAGTGTCCCGAGGTGCTATAATGTCGATTTTTTACTTGGCATTCACACAACTCAGTAATTATGAAAGGTCTTTCAGCAACTTGAGACAATAGTATAAACATTAATAATGGTAATGAATGCATGAAAACGTCGCAGATAAACTCTAAAGGAAAAGTCGACGAGAGACGTCAGGCATGATATGGTAAGGACTGAATGCGTTTCAGTACTGACAAAAAACAACTTACCGTCATTGTGTTGTAATACTTCTATCAGTGTAGGTTAGGATTTCCTTGGCGCATGTAACGATTAACAGCAATTTTTGGGTATCCATTGGTAAATATTAAATATCCACTGGTAAATATCGACTAGTAGTAACGTGAATCACGCTGGTTTATTATTTGTAGGGTTAATCCATATATTAATCACAGGAGAACTAAAATCTAGAAGCTGATACTGCAGTCACAGCGCATGAGAATAAGTGATTGGGGCGCATTCTTCTCTCAAAGCTGAAATGATTACAATTGTTTTCGGGAATTTCCATTAAATGTGATTTTTTTTTTTTTTTTTAATACTATTGGGAATGCCCGTAAGCTATTGCGCGCCCATGTTAACTGTCCCCACAGCCGCCTTCAAATATTAGCTCCATGGAAATTCCTATTTGCTATCGGGCACAGTTTATTTATTTTATCAAGTAGATTTTTACACAAATTAAACTACAGTTTAAAAAGTTTGCAACATAATTTAATGAACGATTTATCATTTTGATGATAGATAAATCTGCTATTTAAAAACAGGACTATAGTGGTTATTGAGTGCAAAACAGAAATGCATGTATTAGAGTTAACAGAAACACAAATATCATAATTGGTAACATGTAGCAATAATTGAAGTTATGAAGTTATTCCAAAAAAAGTAAACAAAATCAGTGATAACTCTTTGCGTCGCACGCAGTTTTGCGTCATAGGACAGCACAAGGAATAAAAAGGGGGAAGGGCTAGGGGGTTGAAACGTTTAACAAACGTAGCACATAATATATATATATATATATATATATATATATATATATATATATATATATATATATATATATATATATATATATATGTGTGTGTGTGTGTATATATATATATCATATATATATATATATATATATATATATATATATATATATATATATACAATGTTATCTAGTGTATCCTTATATCTTTCTTATTCTTTCTATGAGTGCCGCACTATACATCGTTTGTTTATTATATTATCATCATCATCATGTTGCAGATCGTTTGCAGTACGTCGCTCTTATCAGGGTCAGCCTAAAAGAAACTCGGTCTCTCGCCAGCTCTCCCACCTCATGGACTTTCATACTCAAGGAGTCACGTATATCCTGTGCCCATCTTCGTGTCGGTCTGCCGCGGCTCCTCCTTCCTGGTACCATGCCTTCTGTTAATTTTTTTTTTCTTATCCGTCGTGGCGCTTGACATGACCAAAATATTTCAGCTTCCGAGACAGGATGCTGTTTATTAGCCAATCTTCCTTGATGTTCAGATCTTTCAAGATGTCAGTGTTTACATAATATTTCAACAGCCTCAGGTGTCCCACCCCTACCTGTTTTTGTGTGTGAAGCACATTACAACAGACTAGACCACTGCAAATATTTATACACGGTCTCTAAATGGCAACTGTCCTAGTACTGACAATTGTAGTTTTATTAAATCGGATTTAACATATAAACTGTTATTCACTGTTCTTGTTTCTAAAGTTAACAGGTAAAGTCAAGAGGATCGACATAATTGCACCGGATTTTATCCCACATATGATTCAGCAGAACTGATAGACACCTGCCGAAAGTGTCGTACAAAGCACGAACACGTAACTCTGGATATGAACTCGTCAGATCTCTGTAACAATTGCACTTTTAAACCGGCAGATGTAGCCGTGAAACGAACCTACAACCTTCATGGCGTGAGGCAAGCGGCTTGACCACTTCACCACCGAGAACTGCTTGTTTTTGTTTTTTTTTTAGTCGCCTGGTGGTCTGAAATAATAGCAGGTGGCACGGTACAGGGAAAAAAGAGACAGGGGCCGACCAGCCCGAAGATAGGGACAAGATTTGAGTGGCACCTTAAGTACAAAAGTGCATGCGGCGCTAGAATTGGCAAGAGACAGAGTTAGCGCAGTCGAGAGGAGACTCGATTTCAAATCTAGCTGCGACTCACTGCAGCCCGTGGCTGGTGTTCGAAACTGGACGGTTCCCGGGGTTGACCCAGCCTCTAGGTAATGGGTACCAGAGTTAACACTCTGGGGTAAATGGAGAAAAGGTCGCTGTAGCTACGGATTTATTTGCGGACGGCGACACAGGCGGACAATTTTGTATCAGCTTTCCGTACTGGTGGCATAGCACTTATGGTTTTTAACCGTGTGCAATGACGCTGGTTCACATCTCTCGACTTCACCTTGACGAGAGCGACGTTGTGCAAAGGACCTGCTACGTGATAAGTCAGATGTTCCGCAAAACAATTTCTCCTTTGTGTGTGGTCCGGCAGATGAAGAAGTGTGAGTGTGCGAAAGAGCAGATCTTCTGGCTACAAAAGCGATAGCAACGGGAACACAAGTACTAGACAAGGGAGAGATTCTAAAGACCATACATTAACGAATGTTGACAAGAGACACTAGATTAGATGAAATGACGTGTGTAACAATTTGATAACGATGAATTAGGAGTGGTTCCGAAAATGAAAGACGTATGAGAGAAAGAGAACGACATGTGCAAAATCAGTGTGCTTCGGGAACAGTTAGCATTTACACCTTAAGACATTTGCTGCTGGAGACGGATCTTCTAAGGGCATGCCAGGTTTGCTATGATGTCGATTCTTAAATCAGTAAATCAGTGTGGTCCGCGGCTGTGCAGATGTTGATGGACACTTGTCTAAATGATGTTACAAACCTACTCGAGCATATATTGACTAGTATGTTGTTTTCTATGCATTTTTATGCTCATCTGTTTGCCACTTATTTCTGAACAATACAACGCTCATACAGTTATTAAAGTCATGACACAGTGGTATGTCTTTGCACAGACAGAGCAGATATCATCAGCGCTGTACGGACTAGACTATTCTGTGACACAAACAATATCGCGTGATCCGAGAGTAAAACATGGTGAAGCACGTCTATCGGCATATTTCGAAGTCAAGATAGGAGATAGTATAACCAACTCCTCATGAAGTCAAGCAGAAGAGGTAATTTGGGGTGGCTGCTGTATCGGAGTACTGACCATGCATGGGAATGCCCAGTGTGCCCTGACATCGATTTTGATAACACAACATGACATAACATAACATGACATAACATAACATGACATCACATAACATAAAATGTGGTCTGCTATCAAAGCATCAGCAGCTAATTCTGATCCTCGATGTGTCAGAATAGTAAAACTAAACTGTTACTATTAGCAATTAGTATTGGAACTCCGCACTGGCTGCTTAAGATGAAGACGAAGCGCCCACTATAGTCGCCCGAATGCTGTAATGTCAGTTGTTGACTCAACTCAACTCAGCTAAGGGAGACGTTGTTGAATTTCCTAGACTGAATATTAATGGGCGAACTACCTGAAATATGCCGATAACACAGTAGAAAGTGGACTGGAGTTATAACTATTATAAAATAACCCTTGACCCCTTAGGGTCGTGGAGGTGAATGGATGGAAGCACTAGTACACAAAACCCGCCATCTTTCTCTGCCTTTCGCTTGATGAATACGTTTCTAGGTCTTTCTAATTATTCCGCTTTACTGAGCCCTGCAGTATTGTTTTTGAAAGATCGTTAGATCGTGTCTTACGACGAATCTTCGCAAACAAGAAGCAATGACGGAATTCATAGTCTGTTTAAATCACTGGCATCATGAGAGCTAATAGACTGAAATGGTTGGGGTATACTGGAAGAATGTCAGATGACGGAGAAGTTAAAACTGTTTATCCTAGGGGGCTGAATGTCGTAGATCACAAGGCATACGAAGAAGACGATGGAGAGATAATGTCCAGACAGACCTGCAAACGCTTGGTGTCACCAACTGGAAAGAGAAGGCCAACCAGAGATAACTGAAGGCGGGTGATATCTGCAGCAATGAACCTCGGAATGATGAAGAAGAAGGCCAACCAGAGAGATTAATGGAGGCGGGTGATATCCGCAGCAATGAACCTCGGAATGATGAAGAAGAAGGCCAACCAGAGAGATGAGTGGAGGCGGGAAACATCTGCAGCAATGAACCTCGGAATGATGAAGAAGAAGGCCAACCAGAGAGATTAATGGAGGTAGGTGATATCCGCAGCAATGAACCTCGGAATGATGAAGAAGAAGGCCAACCAGAGAGATGAGTGGAGGCGGGAAACATCTGCAGCAATGAACCTCGGAATGATGAAGAAAAAGGCCAACCAGAGAGATGAATGGAGGCGGGTGATATCTGCAGCAATGAACCTTTGAATGATGAAGAAGAAGGCCAACCAGAGAGATGAATGGAGGCGGGTGATATCTGCAGCAATGAACCTCGGAATGATGAAGAAGAAGGCCAACCAGAGAGATTAATGGAGGCGGGTGATATCCGCAGCAATGAACCTCGGAATGATGAAGAAGAAGGCCAACCAGAGAGATGAGTGGAGGCGGGAAACATCTGCAGCAATGAACCTCGGAATGATGAAGAAAAAGGCCAACCAGAGAGATGAATGGAGGCGGGTGATATCTGCAGCAATGAACCTTGGAATGATGAAGAAGAAGGCCAACCAGAGAGATGAATGGAGGCGGGTGATATCTGCAGCAATGAACCTCGGAATGATGAAGAAGAAGGCCAACCAGAGAGATGAATGGAGGCGGGTGATATTTGCAGCAATGAACCTCAAGGGCTCGGAATGTTGAGGAAGAAAAAGAATTAGATCGTGTTGCATGTCTGTACCATGCAACTGCTAACGCAGGGGAGGGGGAGGGTGTAAATTATTGAGGATATAAACGCATATTTACATATACCTTTAATAGAATCAATGTTCTTGCATAAAATAAAAGCACAAACAGCAAACAATAATCCATAAAACATATGGACAATCAAGTAAGATTTAAACTTAAACAAAAATGTAATAAAAGTTTTAAAAAATAAACAAAGCAAAAGGCAATTTTCCCGTCGGACTGCATCAAGCATATGATGCTAGACCCATAGGTTTAGACCAATCCGCATTGATGGTCAATATCCCCCAGGCTGCCTTTACTTCTTTTAACATTTTCTTGTGCCCCTTTCTTGGTCAGCTTGGAAACCAAGGTCAGTTATTAATTATTTTTTTTTTTTTTTTAAATACCGTATCTACTCCAGTATAGGCTGTAGTATTTTAACCGAGAATTGTTGATAAAAATTTGGGTGCGGCCTATATTGGAGATATTAGGTTTGGTGTTCCTTAGTAGAGATACCTAGCTTTACATTAGACGGTGTTTTTCTGCGCCTGAAGTTCCCACACACACTCTGTTTGCACCAACTTTTGTTCACTGTTGTTTCACCTGACTTCTTGAAGAATACGGTGGTTTCACTTGTATTTCCGATTTAACGAACATCTCTAATTCCAATCCAGTGTGGCACATTTTTCTCCTCCATGTCGAACTTCCTCCAAGCCGTTCGGTTACCATTTGTTGTGCATAACGTCCAACTTGTAAGATAAGTTAAATTTACAACTACAGATTACTGTTAACTGGTCGAACAATTTGCACACGGGGCTCTCATGTAGGAGATAAGTGTTCGAATCATGGGTAAGGTTGGCGCCTTTTTTTTTTTTCGGGAGCAAAAATAAAATCTTAACCGGTACAGTACGTGGCGACAGCACTAGCCATGCGGCACAGATGCCTTTAGCACTCAGAACACCCCCCCTCCACTTTTTCTAAACCACTAAAGTGATAATTACAGGCAGTAATTGTATTTTTTTTTAACTTGCTCACACGCTGTCCATCTTTCACTGCTTACATGTGCTACTGTTTCGGTTTTGGTCACTTAACAAAATTCTAAGAGAATTAATTTTGCCTAAAATTACTATAAATATTCGTTAACTGGTGCTTGTGCAGAATAAGGGGAATTAAATGGTATGATAGAATCACTGATGTAGAGCTTTGGAAGAGAACTAAGCAAGTTACAGTGGACGAAGAAGTGAAGAAAATACGGATAGGACAAATGTTGAGAAAACCTGAAAAATATTTTTAACTATAATGTCTTTGCACTGGAACCCACAGGGGGCATAGAAGTTAAGGAAAACCAACAACACATTTAGAAGGGAGCTAGATGGTGAAAGAAAAGTTGGGAGGGGGACATGGGGTGAGCTGCATACGATAGCGACGGATAGAACGACTTGGCGTGAGTTGGTTGAGAGCCTATGCTCCATAGGCGGACAAAAGGCAAAAGAAGAAAATTACCCTTTCGGAAAGTGGGTATATCCTATGTACGCATGCAAACTATACACGCGTAAATACGGTACTTAAAAAAAAAAAACAAATTCTAATATATATATATTTTTTAAACCACGTCCATAATTAATGCAAGTCGCCTTTTTACATTCCCTGGCAAGTGGCGTTGGTAGTAATGTAAGTCCACAACGTTCTGTCTCTGTACTTTCACTCAGTTCTGACCCAGATGATCTTTCATACCTTCTGGCATTGGTATTCATAACAGTCCACAACCTTCTGTCTCGTGTACTTTCACTCAGCTCTGACCCAGATGATCTTTCATACCTTCTGGCATTGGTATTCATAACAGTCCACAACCTTCTGTCTCGTGTACTTTCAGTCATATCTCACACAGATAATCTTCCATGCCATGATGTCAAACTGTCAAGCAAAATCTCTTTCGCTCCGTCTGCCTCTTTATCCTTTCAACTTCCCTACCGTCACGATTTACTTCAGTTTTCTCCTTTTAATCATATGAGCAAAGAATGTAGATTGGCTTCTTTCGATTTGGGCAATTAGTTCTCTTCGTAAGTCAACTTCTTTTAGAGAAATCTTCATTATTCATCTATAAAACCACATTACTTTCATATAAACTTTCTATAGTTAATACATAAAATTCTTACACAGTGTATTTTCAAGGGCAATGTGCCGGTACAAAAAGTGTCTAAAAAAAGGTGCTCACCCAAAAAGTGTTTATTACATTCGTGCTGAATAACAATATTATTAAAAAGTGGCCGTATTGCGTACCATCAAAACAAAACAAAATTTCTGGTATCTTAAAACAAAAAAATGAGAATACACAATATCCCTGTCATTTTATACTGTACATCTTTACATATTATTATGCATTGGCATATTTATTTTACTGTCATTTCATCTAAGCCCTTTGTTTTGTGTTATCCGTACCGTAGTTATCCCCTACTGCAGTTATCTGTCACGTTTTATCTACATATTATTTATTTTTCTGCTGGATTATTCGACAGAAGAGTGAGCCCTAGAAACGATGACTCCTTGCTGTACTGAACCAAGCCTAGTCCACTGATGCACACTTGTAGCAGATCATTCTTTTTCAGTGTGAAGGTCCCACCTGGCGATTGAAGACACGCGGATATTTAGTGTTTGAATTCGGGCAATGATCGTTTGATAATAATATACATAATAAAATTAAATAGTCAGGCATATCTCCTCTCCCTCCCCTCTCCTCTCTCTCTCTCTCTCTTTCTTTCTCTCTTATTCTTCTCCTCTCTATTTCTGCCTTAGTATCATAGATGGACTAATATAGTATGACAGATATTACATATTGCCCTATGTGGAGAAGAATAAAGAAAAGAAGGGAGAAGGAGTATGAGAAGACAGAGGAGGTGGAGAATAATAATAATATAAGGAGGAGGGGGAGGAGGAGGAGGATGAAGAAGAAGAAGAAGAAGAAGAAGAAGAAGAAGAAGAAGAAGAAGAAGAAGAAGAAGAAGAAGAAGAAGAAGAAGAAGAAGAAGAAGAAGAAGAAGAAGAAGAAGAAGAAGAAGAAGAAGAAGAAGAAGAAGAAGAAGAAGAAGAAGAAGAAGAAAAACAAGAAGAATAGAGAGGAGTAGGAAAGGAAAGGGAGTAGGGGACGGATATGTGAGAGGAGGGAAAAGTAAAAGAAAAGGATGACAAAGAGGAAAACGAAGATAAAGGACAAGAGGAGCTTGATGCGCCTTCTGCTAAGCAAAACTTACCAGAAAATGCGGTCTCCTGGTGATGGCTGCAGTCGGAGCACGGGGTGTGAGATAGCTGCAAGAGCACACCACTGGTTGCTGGACTGTTGGGCCGTGTACGATGAACAGAAAAGCGCCATTCCTGGACACGTCAACGGCAAATGAAAAATAGGATTTGAAGTATCAAAATAAAATTAACAATTCATGCTAGGGAAAAAAGTAATTTGTATTCTAAAACGCAAACTGTCTCGTGTAGACATGGCTGGAAAAGGGCAATCAATCAGCCGTCTCCGCAGTAAAGGCTTTCTGCAGTGGATCTTCAGCACGCTCTGTCTCTTGTCTTGGTTGAAGACTCTCGCAGACTGCTGCTCGTCCATCTCCTGATGTTGTCCTCCCACTTGTATCGTTATATATGTCTTGCTCTCTGGCCATCGACCTTTCTCTCCAGTCTGATTTTCAAAAGAATGTTATGTCTTTCAATGTGGCCAAAATATTTCAATTATCTCTAGTTTATTTTTTTTTTTTTTCAGTAATTCTCTTTTCGTTCGTAGTCTTTCGAGAACCTCTGTATTTGACCTGTTTGTGTCCACGAAATACGACTTATTCTTCTATAAACCTGCATTTTCAGAGATTATGTTCATTGTCCAAGTTTCTACCATATACAATAGGGTAGAGTATAATAACATTTGACAATTCTCATTTTAACGTGTTCTTTATCTCCAAAGTTAAAAGTTTGTTGCGTTTTCCTTACAGGACGTTGCAGAACCAACCCCAGCATTTATTTGTTTTTGTGGTTTTTCTAGTCAAATTTTACATTCAGTAGTTTGCCATTGCTTTCTTAACGGTCAGCTCTTTGTACCACTGTCGAAACCAGCGCAAGACAAATCGTCCGATGCAGGGATCGAACACAGCACCCCGGCATCACGAAGCGCGTTCGCAATACTTAAACCACAGACGCCGACTTTCTCATAAGCTGTCAGTAATTTTAGCATGTTACTAAAGACAGTTTTAGCCGTTTCATCTTCTTTTATTGATTTCTGGTTGACTGTTGTCATCATCCGTTATTACGTGTACTTGATAGGAGAGTTAGATAAATGACGTAAGGAGAGAGGAAATGAGAGGAGTTCCAGAGCCCCACAGCCTCCCTAACAAGCATGTTGTTAAAGTCGACTATTTAGGGGTTTCCTTTGAAGCTGGAGTTAATCTGCCTGAGAGGCAAGGAACCAACAGTCTACGTCTAAATACGCCAGATCTGTAAAACGGATGTGCGCACACAGCTCAGGTTCTGGAACAAGACTAAATCCACAAGTGGGTATACAACCAAACAACTCTCTGCCGGAGTTTACAGCGGGCGAACTCGAAGAATAAGAAGAAGCTCCGGACCAGATGCCAGCCAAAGTGTATGTATCTGTCTAATTCAACCACCAGTACAACAAGCGACCAACACCCGGTGACACAAAGTGCTACCATGCAGATGAGCATCACCCGGGCACATGTCCCAGAAACCCCGTTCGACCATAAGGTTACATTAGGGTCCCCGACCACAGACGGGGTTGGGCTTCAATACAACGAAAAAATTAAGTCCCACATTGGAACTGGAGATTTTTATACAAGCCAAAGTAGAATAGTTTAGTAGTTACCTGAACAGTCTTCGCAGAATTGTCATGGAACCGTGGGGCGATGTTGACGCTAAGGTAGACATAGTAAACTCCCGAATACAGGATCTGAAGAGCCTCATCCAGCACTGTGACTCGATTGGCGTGCTCTGTGAGTAGGTCATTGTACTTGGAGTTGAACCGGGCAACGAAGTGATCTCCTGCGTTACCAAAGTATGGTCCTGTTTGAAACACAAACATGATAGTATACATTATTGCATTTAATTGTCATTCAGCAGATAATAAGTATAATAATAATTATTATTACGCACTTAAACAAAGTGTAACCCGCACTGAGCCCATTCCGTAGACAGTTGAAAAGTACTGACTACATTGGAAAAGTGGCAATTACAGGAAGTAAGAGCATTTCTTTTTTTTTTTTTTAATTTGCTTTTACGAATCCCATATTTTACTGCTTACAGTTACTACTGTTTCGGCATGTGGACGTGAGGGAGACCAGTCAGGTCCTAAAACTATTGAAATTGCGTTAATGTTGACACTTGTTAGTTTTACCAGACGATATATTGCTCTATGAGGTGGCATGGGGCTGACAGTCCATGGCGATGGCGAGTGGACTAACAAGACCCGCTCGCCATAAGAAATATAATCAACAATTACAACATGGTTGTTACCATCGCCTTTATGTAGAGCTCTTCTTTTCAGTCGCTCCGGTCTTAACCTGTCCTTTATCAACAGACCTAAACCCGTTTTCTCCACTTAGTGCATTCAATTCGTTGCATAGGACCCTGTGCCAAAGAATACACCTAAATACCTGTATTATTCATGTACACATTTGTAAATGTCGATATTTTGTACTCATCTGTAAATTAGCGTCACCATCTAAAATACGTAAAAGAAACCTTTTCCACGCCTCGAGGCGTATTGAATATCTAGAGTTAGACCTATATTTTATAGACCAAACGGCACTTAATGGGTGATATGGTTAGCATCACACCGGCCGCCTTTACTTCCTAGGACTGCACCTGGTATTCACTCAAGGCTAGGTCGACCTGGGAGTCAAGGTCATTTCTGAAAAAAATCCAGCTCAAGTAGACGAGTGGCTAGCTGTTATGTCATCGAGGCTTATACAATACATGAAGGCTTTATGGAGCTACGGAGGTCGTGCGATGATTTTGGCAGGCAGCTAGCTGCTCTGCAGAGAGAGAGAGAGAGAAAGAGAGAGAGAGAGAGAGAGAGAGAGAGAGAGAGAGAGAGTGAGCCATAAGGGATAAAACCATGGGGAATGAAGTCGATCCTCTCCTCTACCTTTAGAGCAATCAACTTTTAACGTAACAGAGTAACCAAACCTTGTTAACGAGAATTCCAAGAAGCCGAAAAATACAGAGATTGTGTAAAAACAGTCCTGTTAACAGGGGACTGCAATATTGTAATCTATTTCGTCGTGTTCCTCGTTTGTGGAAAGTTCTAGCTGTTCGTCGACTTCTGGTCTTTAATCTAGTTCCAGAACAGCGCACATCCGTTTTACTGATCTCGTACAGACTGTTAGTCTCTTGCCTCTCAGGAAAATGCGCTTTGACTTCGAATGAAACATTTCCAGTTAGTCCACTGTTACGACATGTTTATTATGGGGCACTGTGTCCAACAACACTTCCCCCGCCCCCACAGTATGATCCCGGATGCCCAGATAAAACACTACATTAAACATGTGCACGCCTGCTAGGACCGACATTGTGTTCTTGTTAACCGAATGTTAGTCTTATGCCAGTTCGTTTTTACCAGGTTTTACACATTTAAAACACGATTTACCTGTTACGTTAAGTTCTCGATCGTCGCCAGGAAGCAGCTGTTTGTGGGCAGATACCGGTACAACATTCAAGCTTGTACTGGCGTGAGATAAATCTGGGACTGCTCATTTAAAAAAAAAGGGGGTGGGGGCGAGGGGGAGAAAGAAATAATTACACTAATATAATTTCATGTGTAAACAAAATGAGTTAGTAGTCAATCGTCATGGCACATGGATAGAGCAGACATAATATTGTCAGCAGAAAACATGACATCAAACTAATATTTTGAACTGAAAACGGGATATCTCAAGCAGGTCAGTTTAACCACGCCCCATTTTTTCTAGGTCAACAGAAAGAAAGGGTGAATTACTCGTTCGAGAATGATACTAAAACCGGAAACATTATCATTAGGAAATAAATTGGAACAGTATGCCCTTTAATATTTTTCCATTTGCCGAGCTATGTTTGAACTTGTACAACGTAGACAAGGGATCGTTGCTAGAGCCTTGGAGTTCGTGCTTTGAACGACGCTTTCACCATGTGGATAGACGTTCTGCGGGGAGAAACCCAGCTTTATGGCATAATTCAGGGAAAATGAAGTTGATCTGCTCGACTTTAACTTTAGATTATGTTGACAGATGTACCATCCTGGAGGTGATGTTGTCTGACTTAATGCGTTCCCCGTGTGGGTTCCGGTCTCAGTTTTGGAGAACAAAGAAAAGACCCACTGTCCCCAACAAGCATGTCATAGGAGGCGACTAATTAGGGGTGTTTACTTCAAGGTCTGAATGCATCTGCCCGAAAGGCAAAGAACTAGCAGTTTGCAAACAAATAAGCCAGATCTGTGTTTTCTAGGCATGTGCACAGCTAACTAAAGTTCTGGATCATAGCCAAAGTACAGGAGTGAATGAACAACCAAAACTTTCTTTAGGAGTTTACAATTAGAGAACGCCAAGAGAAAAAGAGCGTATACAAAAACTCACCAGGTTTAGTCTCTTGTACTCTGGTCATCTGCAAAACGAAATACACAACATAAGAGATACATTTTTAGAGACAGACAATCTTCTCACTGGAAAAGTGAACAGAGGTACTTTGAGACAACTGTTGCATGGGAGGTATGAGCTGGACCTCAGAGCGCAGCTTCTTCTTCTTCCCTTCTTCCACCTACTTCAGCTAAGTGTGGATAGGGGAAAGGGAAAGGGGGGGGGGCGATGTAAGGATCGTCTGTGTGTTCCTTGTAATGCCTTGTTTAAGTTAATTTTCATGTCTCTGATGTAAATTTTGATGCCGTCGTTCCATGTTTTATGTTGTGACCTCTTAGTCTGTGTTAATAATATTTTGTCAATATAGATGACTCTGTGGCAGTTGCTACCAGGGAATTTACTTCAGATGGCCAAACAATCTCACTCGTTGTTCTTCAATGAGCTGGAGCGGCTCAGTTACAATTACCACATGTGTGTATAGCTGACTCTTAAACCAATGGAAGGCAGCAGTGACTGCCTCCACCTCCATTCTCAAACTAGACGTTGTGATATCATACGCAAGGCTTTGCTGCACTAAGCGATGACCATTTGTTTTTGCTAAGAACCCCCTGCACTTCGCCTGCCCCTCAACACAGAGCCATCTGTATGGGCAATCACATCATACAATTGTCATAAATCATTTGTTATCAAGGACAGTAAGTAAAAAGACAGGACCCTTTTCCACGCATTCAGGCATGTTGGGCATATAGGGCTAGACCATTTTATAGGTCAATCGGTACTCGGTGGATGATA
>CAJHNH020001354.1:0-72500 GCA_905116865.2 Candidula unifasciata | reverse complement strand
AGCCAAGGTCATTTTTGCACAAGTCCGGCTCCATCAGGACCTGAACCCACGACCTACGGATCCCAGTCGAGCGCATCTAGCCGCTACACCACAGCGGCTCCTCTATCCTACAAACAGAAAGTGTATAATTATCTGTTTGGTTGCTTCACTAAACTCTCGTGTCCACCAAATTTTCCCTGTCACGCAAAATCTTTCCCCGGTCATACAAATGGAAAGTATATATTTGCGTGTTTGATTTTTTCAAAAAACTCTTGTGTCCGCCAAATTTTTCCTATATCACAAACTCTTTCCCAGTCATGCAAATATTACGTGTATATTTACATGTTTGATTTTTTCAGAGAACTCTTGTGTCCATCAAATTTGTCTTCGAAACTTCCATCATGGCTGCACATGGGCGCGGCTTCCTGGCTCGCCTCTGCGTTTTCATGGGCATACTTCTTGGTACTGTTACTGTACCCAGTCTCTAGCTCATCGGGGCTGGTTGGCACAACCATCTTGCGGTTGTTGTTGTGGTTTGCGTTGATTGAGACCTACACAACAAAATGACACTGTAAAACAAGGAAATATATTATCGTCATTACCCATCATCATCCTCATCATAATAGCCATAATTATTATTTTTAATGTAATTATCTATTTATGGCAGCCAATTTTGGAATGTCAGTGAGCAAATTAGAAAGAATTTGGAAGCAACAGAGATGTGGTTGCTGAGACGAATGTTACAAATACCCTGGACGGCCAGAGTAACTAATAACGATTACTTGAAAAAAGCTAAAGAAAGCAGACCTCTATATAAAACAAAAAGAAAGAGACAAATGCTGTACTTTGGCCAATAATGAGAAGATCGTGACAACTGGAAAGATCAGTGGAAAAAAGAGTAGAGGTTGACCAGAAGAAACGAGGCTAGATGGGCTGAAACGATGGCATGAAGGGATATCATCACGAGGGCTTTTCCAGGCAACCAGGGATCGTGATCTGTGGAGACGCATGAGCACCTACGACAGCTAGCAGGGTACATGTTGATGATGATGATCTATTTATTAAAGAACAAAGCCGTGTGCCAATTGTACTGAAAAACAGTAGATAAAATGGTTTGGTCATCTCATTAGAATGCAGTTAAAACAGCTACCAATACAGGCGCTACACGTGAAAAGATCTGAAATGAAAACAAGAGGCTGTCCTGGGAGAACATGGACTGATGACATTAAAAAGCTTCTAAATCAGTACGGAACGGCATTAGCGATTGCCGCTCACCAAGCCGTGGATCGCAAACTGTTCCTCCCTACTGCACTTACAACATAAGTGGAAATTGATGATGAAAAAGAAATGTTTAAAAAAAAATGTGTCATTCATCAGAAAATTAACTTTTCCAGTTCAGATATTGTTACAGTTTCAACCATTTCACAACTGAGTGGAATAATGTAAGAGGCAGCAAGCGAAAGAAAGAAAGAAAGAAAGGAAGAAAGAAAGAAAGAAAGAAAGAAAGAAAGAAAGAAAGAAAGAAAGAAAGAAAGAAAGAAAGAAAGAAAGAAAGAAAGAAAGAAAGAAAGAAAGAAAGAAAGAAAGAAAATGAAAGAAAGAAAGAAAGAAAGAAAGAAAGAAAGAAAGAAAGAAAGAAAGAAAGAAAGAAAGAAAGAAAGAAAGAAAGAAAGAAAGAAAGAAAGAAAGAAAGAAAGAAAGAAAGAAAGAAAGAAAGAAAGAAAGAGGAAAAACAAATGGAAGAAATAATAAAGAAATATCAAATGGAAAAACGAGAGAAAATACAGAAGAAAGAAGATTAGAAAGAAAAAGAAAAAGAAAAAGAAAGAAAATAGAAAGAAAGACAGAAGAGCAGAGCAAAATTAAATAGGGAATTTTTTATTCTATAATATGTATATGGATAGGCAAATGTAATTTGAAATTTAAAATACATTGAAATAAATTTTTTTTTTTCAATAATATATTATTAATCAAGCAATTTTGGGAGAGGTATGATCGACCACACCAGCCGGCAAGGCATTTGATGATGATCATACAATATCTTTATTTATCGTGTGTGAGAAAGCCATTGGGTGAAATACTCAACAGAAGATTGTGTTTGTAGATAAGGACAAGGATTTCAATAGAGTAGATAGAAACAAACTATGGTCGGTTCCTTAGTACTACATGGTACAAGGACAGTTACTAGAGAACATCATAGAGATGCATCACACAAGCCAAAGTGCAGTAAGAACACAACAAGGGTATATTAAATATGATCCCAGTCAACACAGGTGTGAGAAAGGGATATAGCTCTACCCACTTGTATTCAACATTTATATTGATAGAAAATCTGAAAAAAAAAAAAACGAAAAAAAAAAACAAAGAAATTATAATACAGACAACATAAATTGTTATAATCATGAGGAAGTACACACATCAAACTAGGTAATCTACGCACAGACATTAAACGAAATACTATTTGCTGACGACCAGTGCTTGTTCTACCCTGCAGAAGATAGACTGCAAGACCACTTTAACAGGTTAAACCCACTATGCAGTAAATACAACATGAAGATAATGTAAACAAAACCGAAACAATGCAGGTTAGTATAACACATGGCCCACAACACTTACAGCTAAATGATTCTAGTCTGAACCAAGTTAGGGAATTTAAATATCTATGAAGTGTGATCACGAAAGATGGTAGAATTGAAAGAGAAAGAGACATCAGATGTGAGTAAGCATCTTTTATACCAATTGTCACCATTATTTAGACATTCAAACAAAACTATGAATGCAAAGAGACAGATTGCAAACAGTATATTCATTCCAAAATTAAAGTACCTGTGCCAAACATGGACACTATCTAAAACCCATGTACGCAAAATTACCACATGCAAGATGAGATGCCTAAGAAAAGCTGCCAACCTAACCATCCGAGATCGAGTGAATAATGATACTATCAGACAAATTGTGGGGTCGACACCCAACATCAAATACCATCACAACCACTACATCTCAGAAGATCAGATACAAGAGCAAGAAAACGGCCGAGAAAATATGGATCGACAACATTAAAGACACTCTACGCCTTCACGGCATAACAGCAGCCAGTGGCAGCGTGCATTGAATCACAAATTATTCCTCCCCACGGCGCTTAAAAGCAGAGGTGGTTTATGATGATGATCTTTATTTATTGTATTGCAAGACTGGCAGACAAAAATATACAGACCACACAAACAGGCAGGCATACAGGCAGGCAAACAGACAGACAGATAGGCGGACAGACAGATAGAAAAACACACAAGCAGGTAGGCTTATAGGCAGGCAATCAGACAGACAGTGATTCAGAAACGAAATGCAACTGGGAAATACGAAACTGAATGAAAATGTAAACAGGAATCAATCAATCAATCAGGTGCCGTCTCCACAATGAAGGTAGGCTGCAATGGATCTCCAACAAGCCCTGTCTCTTGCCCGTGATGTACACTCATTCATACTGCTGTTCGTCCATCTCTTGATGTTATCCTCCCACTTGTAACGCTGTCTGCCTTTTGCTCGCCTACCTTGAACCTTTCCCTCTAGGATGATCTTTACAATACTGTTATGTCTTTTAATGTGGCCAAAATATTTCACTTGTCTCTTTTTTATTTCAACTAGCAACTCTCTTTTCATTCCCAATTTCCTCAGTACCTCTGTATTTGATAGCTTTTGTTTCCATGAAATACGAACCTAATCTTTTGTATATCCACATCTCCAAAGAATTGATACGATTTTCCAGTTGTTTGTTCACTGTCCATGTCTCTGAGCGATACAGTAAGGTTGAGAATACATAACATTTGACAATTCTCATTTTTAATGTATTGCTTATTTCTCTTAACAGGAAACATGAAAGCAACAAGCTATACATACCAGCGAAAAAGTCTGTCGAAAACGTGTCGCTGGAGGAAAGTAGTTTCTAGTTGACCATACCACGTTAGGATCTTTCTTATGTGCACACAAAAGTCAAGTTCTGCAACAAGAATAAAATTCACAAGTGGACAAACAACCAGAATTTTGCTTCTGTTTTATGAAGAATAACAATATCAAGAATTCCCGCTGCATCTAAATGTGTTTCCTTAAATAACAACGGAAATTCCGGCGTATCTCAAATTAACAAACTTTGTCACAGACATAAAAAAATGATAAAGAAATTGAAAATGTCACAAACTTTGCATATCTAGGCTCTATAATAAACAACAATGGAGACTGTTCGACAGAAATTAAAAGGAGGATGGCCATAGCAATGCAAAGATTGAACAGCCTTAAAAGTTAAGCACCAGCTAGGAAATGAAAATTAGAATTTTGAAAGCATGCATCTTCCCTGTGGCTATATACGGATGTGAGTCGTGGACCTTATTTCTCAGTCCTTAAGAAAGAGAATAGGGGCTTTTGAGCTGAAACGCTATAAAAAGATTCTCATAATATCTTGGACAAAAAAGATGAGAAATAGTGACATCTTAAAAGATCTGAAAATCAAGGAAGATTGGCTAATAAACAGCATCCTTTCTCGAAAGCTGAAATATTTTGGTCATATCAAGGGCCACGACGGATTGGAAAGAATTATAGCAGACGGCAATGTACCAGGAAGAGGGGGGGGGGGGGGGGGGGCGACCGACGCGAAGATGGGCACAGGATATAAGTGACTCCTTGAGTGTGAAAGTTCATGAGGCGGGAGAACTGGCAAGAGACCGAGTTTCTTACAGGCAGACTGTGATGAGAGCCACGTTCTGCAAAGGACCTGCTACATGATGATGACGTCACAGACTGTTAATATCTAGGCTTTCTTTGTGGGTTTCGGGGCCACATTAGGGGGGGGGGTAACATGAATAGACCCACTGCCTCCCAAACGAGCATGTCGTAGGAGTCGAATAATTAGTGATTTCCTTCGAAGTCGGTATGCATCTACCAGAAAGGCAAGGAATCAACAGCCTGCATACAAATAAGTTCAATCTGTTGAAAGAAAGGGGAATGTACTTGAAACATTACAGTTTTAGAACAAGGCCGAAAGCTAGAAGTGGGCGAACAACCAAAACTTTCCGCTGTAGTTTACAGTCGCTGAACGACAAGACGAAAAGAATATCAAGGCTCTAAATAACAGCACTGGGGACAGTTCAAGGAAAGTCAACAAGAGAAAGGCGAAAGCAATACAACGGTTAAACAACATTAACAGTTTTGTACCTTTAGAGATCTGTACCGTTTTCTACCCTTTAGGGATCTGTATAGTCTCCTCTCCTCGTTATTATTTTTGTGTAGTTTGACAAAGGCTGCCCGGCAGAAACGTTACGTTATTTGTGTTGTTTTGCGCACGTTTTTTTGCTTCCTTGTTTTGTTTTTCTTTTTTTCTCTGGAATTCCCAACATTAACAGTCGATGGTTAAGCAGCAGCAGGGAAATCAAGATTTTGAGAGCGTGCATTTTTCTTGTGGCAACATTCGGATGTGAGTGGTCGCAAACAATAATAAGACGCATAGTACTCTGTGTTTTGGTTCACAAGTAGGCTGTCTTTGGAAACAACATATCTGACTTCAGCAAACCCTTTAGTTTCCAGCATGCTTATAACTGTAAACAAAAGGGTTTGCTGAAAATAGTGGACCTGATGTCTCACCCCTACTACTCCCCTCTCCCAAATGAGGCTCTGGAAGGGACAACTCACACTGTAGTTATTTGAAATTTCCGCTGAATCTAAGTCTTTTTACAGGGAAATTCAAAAGGCCCGGGATCGACGGATGTATTTTTACTGCCGTAATACATAGATACAGTCACATTACGATTGAGCGTTGGGTTGGGATTGAAACTAAGGGCTAGCTGACACCACAGCACTCAGTTCAGTTCAGTTTGTAGAAAACCAGTCTCAAACATGTCCCTTGTTCAACTGGTTAAACGCGTGTAATGTGGGGGTGGGGGAGGGAAGAGGAGGGGTCTGCTGACTTGTTTGATTTCTGTTTCTGTTTGGTTTCTTCTTGTGTTTTCGATTCTGTGTTACTTCATGTTTGGAGTGGTCTGGGTCGGCGAGGTTTCAATAACTTTTTAACTGGAGCGCAGACTACCTCCTTCGTTTGTAAAATGTATTTTCTGATATTTTGTCATTATTATTATCTATTATTATTATACAAACATAGCAGCAGTCCTATACCAGACGCTGCTACTGAAGTGTACTTTTGTCACTACGTAAACTAGCTCAATGTTTCTCAACCTCTCTACACCAGCCGACCCTCAAAACAAAGGAATTGTTCCACGGCCCATATGACAGCTAACAAAAACACCACAAACAGAGGAATTATTCCACGACTATTTAACAGCTAACCAAACACCGAAACAAAACCAAATGCAGATAACAGTTTATTTCTTAAATGTAATGTCATATAATGAGAATTTTCAGCTAAAAGGACATTCACTGATTAGAGGCTAGAAAATCTGAAATACGTTCCTGGAGCATTTTTCTGATAAACAATGCGCTGCAGTAACATCTATTCGATTTCTATATTTAGTTTTTGTTACTGGCATGGCTCAGAAAGACTTTACACACACATGTGAAGACATGGGTTAGGGGGTGTGGAAAAAAGGGGGAGGGGGCGAGACCAAACAGTAAGATTGCTTTTTATTTGTCTTTGTATTTCTACATTTAAAGTACTAGTTCTTGCCATATTTGATGTATCACTATCACTAGTCTCGTTAACACTGTCCTTAAAGAGGTAAGAGTGGGAGTTCAGCCGTCTAAATTTTAAATGGGGCTAAGATGTGCCCCCACTCCTTTTCCCCCCTTTCCACAAATAAACAATGTGTGCAAGTTTTCTTTTTTTTTAATGTTTATACAGAGCATAATATTTTATATCTATCCTTTTGTTTTTTTTAGGTACTTTTATCTTTATTTGTGCAGTCGGCTCTGTGGCTAAGTCGATGCGAACACTTCAAAATGCCGGGGTGCTGGGTTCGATCCCAGCTGCGGGTCACGCGCCTTGCGTTAGTTTCGACAGTGTGTCAGGGAGGGGGCCGACCGTACAGGGAATAATAAGCAAACTACTGGACGCAAATTTGCCTAAGGGTTGGTTCTGCAACGTCCCGTAAAGGATACGCAAAATAACCTATATTTGTACTTGTTTTCGCCTTGTGCGTATCGGCAAAATAGGATTTACGCGGTACAGATGTACAGTTTTATCATCGTATCATCATGTAGCAGGTCCTTTGAAGAACGTCGCTCTCATCACGGTATGCCTGAAAGAAATTCGGTCTCTCACAAGTTCTCCCGCCTCATGTACTGTCATACTCAAGAAGTCACTTATATCCTGTGCCTATCTTCTTGTGGGTCGGCCCCTGTCGCTCCTTCCTGGTACCATGCCTTTTGTTATATTTTTTGCCAATCCGTTGTGGCGCTTGATTTGATCAAAATATTCCAGCTTCCGAGACAGTATAGTGTTTATTAGCCAATCTTCCTTGATGTTCAGATCTTTTAAGAAGTCAATATTTCTCCTCTTCTTTGTCCAAGATATTCTGAGAATCTTTCTATAGCATTTCTGCTCAAAAGCCCCTATTTTGTTGGTACAGGTCCGAGCATGTGAAAACGTGAATTAAGAACACTGGGCTGGATCAGTCTTCTTCAATAGGTGGCCCCAATTGGTGGCAGGTGGAAAAGTCAAGGGGTGGACCGTCAAAGATATCTGCCTAAACATGTAAAGGGGTTGTTCCTGTTTCAGCAAAACCTGTTGGCCTTCTAAAAGAGTTAAAAAATGTCAGGTAGACAGGTTAGGGCCGTAGAGGTGGTAGAAGTGGGCGGGGTTCAGCGTATCTGTGTGTGTGTATGTGTGATGTCTGTGTGTATGTATGTGTGATGTCTGTGTATGTATGTGTGATGTTTGTCTCAGTGTGTGTGTGTGAGTGTGTGTGCGTATGTATGTACAATGTCTGTGTGTGTATGTAAGTGGGTTGTTTTGTCTGTGTGTGTATGTGTGCGCGTGCGCTCGCGGGTGTGTGTGTTTCACGGCCATCTTTAGCTATAAATCTAGAGTTGGCGGTGGTGTGTGTGTGATCCGGCTTTCACAGTACACAACCATTTCTAGGAAAACCAGTCCTTGTTTCAGAATGAGGTCATTGGCAGATGAAAATAACCTTGCTTGTACAGTAAATAACGAATAACAAGAAAAGTTGGTTTTCTAGATTAAGAATGACGTCGTGGGCTGACTCAGGCAAACGTTGTGTAGCGGGAATTGCAAAAGTTACCAGGTTCCACGACCTCCTGCAGCTGTAAATAAGCCAACTAGGTCAAGGAAAATCCCGTTTTTCAGTCCTAGAGGTCGGTCTGTGTTCACTATTTGTATCCAGTAGATTTATACACAAATTAAGCTGCAATTTAATTACTTTGCAACACATTTTATTGAATGAATTATTATTTTAAAGATAAATAATTGTGCTATTAAAAATAAAATAATAATAAAAATAAAGATAATAAATTTCATGAAGCTATATGTAAAGATGATTTTAAATCTGTAATGAAATCAAATAAAAGAAGAATGTTGATGCATGTGGAATGGAAGGTCCAAAGTTATTGTTGAAAAAATTTTTTCTTGATTTCCCAAATTTAAATACTTGATAGTACCATCAAAGGATAAGCTGCGTAACATGTCTCTTTCTGCGCCAATGCAGGCGATTTTTTTTTCTTTTTTTTAAGATTCAGTGGCTCGTAGTTTAAAAAAAAAAAACGGAGGCTGCAGTTTATTCCTAAATATGGAACTGTCTCGTAGTGCAGCGGTTAATGGCTTTGCTGTAGGCCCGAATGCTCTGCGTCCGAAGCAAATTTTAAAAATAAAATTGCCATTGGCTTCCATATATATATCTCTTTATATATATATATATATCTTTATATATATATATATATATATATATATATATATATATATATATATATATATATATATATATATATATATATATATATATATATAGAGAGAGAGAGAGAGCCTTACAAAAAGAAACGATTCGTGGAATCTCCGTAAAAACTGCACTTGTGAAGACAGGCACGCTGCGCTGAAAGACACATATCTGCAGCCTAGCTGTAAACCACAACACACTGTGTGACTCTTTTCTGATGTGAATGCAGAATAGGACGAAGAACATTGGTCAGCTACATCTTATTGGGGTGAACAGAAGCAAAAGAAGAAGAAGGAAAAGAAGAAGCAGAAGAAGAAGCCGAAGAAGAAGCAGAAGAAAAAGAAAAAGAAGAAGAAGAAGAGAAATAATAATAATAAGAAGAAGAAGAAGAAAAAGAAGAAGAAAATGAAGAAGAAAAAGGTAAAATCGTTACCAGCTAATGCTTGTGAATTGATCAAACCTCTCCACTGATAAGAGGTTCGTCCTGATCTTCAGCAGCCAGCGAAGAGTTCAAATTCCCGCAGTACTATTAGCATTCAACTTAATGTTGTCTCGCCTTTCCTGTGAGTTTAGAATGTTGGCCACATCTCCTGTTCACTGTGTGCTGCACCACTCTCTACCCACCATAATGATCTGTTTGAGCTTCTGCATTGTTCACTTGCTCCTAAAGGGCTTTGAAAATATCTAGCTTGTCAGGAAAAAGAATTTGAACACCACAAAGCATTCATAATAAAATTGTTTGATCATCTCGCCAGAATGTAGCCACAACTACCAACACAGGCGCCACACTTAAGAAGATCTGGCGTGAAAGGTCAAGGTTAAAAGGTAAAGTCGAGAGGATCGACTTCATTGTACCAGGTTTTATCCCAAATGGCTTGGTCTCATTCCGCGGAACATCCAGCCACCTGATGACAGTAACGACAAGAGCACAAACTCCAAAGCTGCAGCGACGATCCCCAGTGATCTCTGAAAAAGTGCAATTGTGAATTCAACAGCACAGCTGTGAAACAAATGCAGGACCTTGACAGCGTGAGACAAAACAGCTTGACTGCTTGGCCAAGGAGTGGCCCTGGTGTGAAAACAAGACAACGTGAGACAAACAGCTTGACTGCTTGGCCAAGGAGAGGCCCTGGTGTGAGAACAAGATAGCGTGAGACAAACGGCTGGACAGCTTGGCCAAGGAGAGGCCCTGGTGTGAGAACAAGACAGCTTGAGACAAACAGCTTGACTGCTTGGCCAAGGAGTGGCCCTTGTGTGAAAACAAGACAGCGTGAGACAAACAGCTTGACTGCTTGGCCAAGGAGAGGCCCTGGTGTGAAAACAAGACAGCATGAGACAAACGGCTTGACTGCTTGGCCAAGGAGAGGCCCTGGTGTGAAAACAAGACAGTGTGAGACAAACAGCTTGACTGCTTGGCCAAGGAGTGGCCTTGGTGTGAGAAAAAGACAGCATGCAAGGAGAAGATGAAGTGATAACATTAAGGACATTCTTCATCAAAACAGAATGACAACAGCCAGTTCTACCAATCTAGCAATGGATTGCAAACTGCTCTTCCCCATGAAGCTTAATGGCATAAGTGAAAGTTGGTGATGATGATGATAAGGAGCCAGTGTTCAAAGGAGTACAACGTCGAGCTCTTGTGCAGGAGACCCGGCACTGACCCTGGGCAAGATGATGGAGTTTTTCTGTTAGAGTAAAAATAAACACCCTAACTTGCACAGTTCATGGCAACAGCACCAGCAAGGCGGCCCTAAACCCTCAGGCTCAGGACCTCCTGTCTACACTGCCCTAAATAAATGGCTAATTACAAAATGTCGTGACAGTCAGATCATGATGATGATGACAATCAAGGCATTCACAAATAAGAATTACAAGTTTAAAAAAAAATAAAACAGCCAAGTTGGAGAGATAATTTTGTTGAAAACACTTTAATCTCTTTGGATTTGACACCTGTCAGGAGAACATGGCCGAATCATCCAGGGAAAACAAAAACAAAGGGCATTCTCTCTTTAAGGTGACATACAGACTAGCACTGACATACAGACGAGTACTGACATAAAAACATGTAACTGACATAAAAGGGATCCACCATAATCTGTGAGATGGGGGGAGCTAAAGGATTCTAAGTCTTTTTTAAGTGCCCAATAATAATATAACAATTATTATATTATTATGTCTCAGGATTTAAGGAAGCATGGCTAGTATGGTTATCACAAACTTTGCAGGTCAGGATTTGATCCCCCGACCTCTGAACAGAATGAAATATCCATCACCTTAGTGAGAATTTGAACCTGGGTCTCCTACATGAGAACCCCCCAGCATTCTTAACCACCCCTGAAAACATATTTTATTTACCACTTAAGGGCAGGGTAAGATGGAGACAAGTGGTGGGGGGAGGGGGGCAGCGGGTGTCATGAGCCCGAGGACTTGGGGCCACTCGACTAGAGCAGTCAATTTGGTCTATGCAGGTTACAGGTTGGGGTGTTAATTTTCTGCCCCCACCAGTAAAAAAAAATAAATACCATTATCTTACCGAGGATGTGAAGCTCCGTTTCCCCACATAACAGCCCGGCATTCTAACCATTTTACCTGCCATTCTTCAAGTAAATCATAACATGTTCTTAAACAGGAGAGTAATCAACAACTGAAGTTATTAATAAGGTTTTACATCATAATGATTAAAGGAATCAATAAAATGGTAAAGAATATTGAGGCAACAAATAAAATTTATTAACGCCTTAGCAAATGTATATGAACATATTTCATTTTTGAAATATTCATGCAGAGCATACTTTAACAAAAACCAAAAACAGAGACATGGATATTCTTAAGTAGATTAAACACTGGCCATTGAATTTAGCAGCAACAGTAACATGAATCTGCTATATTTTTTTTTTATCTGGGGGGGGGGGGGGGGGGGGGTGGGACCTCGGGGAAAGAAATAGCAGTGGTACAACACCCGATACAGGGTGCTAGATCTTCTTCTTCTAATGTTCACCGGCTGTAAACTCTGGCGGAAAGTCCAGGTTGTTCATTTACCTCTGGTGATGTGGCTAACATCAGCCGGCCATCTTTACTTCAGTGGACATTACTTGGCAAATCATTTAAGGTTAGGTCAACCTAGAAGTCAAAAAATCTGCCTCAGTGAGGATTTGAACCTAAGACTTTCTGCTTTAAGGATGAGCGTCTAGCTGTTATGTCACAGAGGCTTATGCAATTCCTAAAAGGCATTATGTAAACACAGAGCAATAAACTTTTAACTAAACAGAGTAAAACCTTGTTTACGTTAACTCCTGCCTCTCAGGCAGATGCACTCCAACTTCCAAGAAACCCCCAGTTAGTTAGCCCCCCCATCCCCCACCCCACCCCATGACATGTTTTTTGTGTGCAGGCAGTGGGTCTATTCTTGTTTTCTCCCATAATGGGGGCCCCGGAACGCACATGGGGAGTGCTGAATCTATATTACAGACTGATTTTTAAAAAATTTCCTTTTTTTCCCCCCAAATCTCTAATAAATTATGTTTCTATGTTGTCATATTGTGTATAACTACATACAAGTTTAATTCTCAAGCTTATTCCTAGAACTTTTGTAGAGGAGGGCAGGGAACACACCGAAAAAACAGAACTGTCAGAGTGAAAACTTAACCTTAACCTTAACCTGGTTTGGTGACATCAGCAGCATGGCCCATCAGATGGAGATGGTCTTGACTTAGCCATATGGGAGAAGTGATGTCATACGAAATTATGACATAACATAACTATGTTGTCACAATGTTACACACACATTTTCTTTAAACCCCTAATAAAATATCAAATTGTGTGTAGTATACAGTCATACCTACTATGTCTACACAGTATGCAGTTACGAAAGATAAAAAGGTAAAATCGCGAGATGTGAACGACTTTCTCAAGTCAACAGGGTTAAAACAAATATAATGCACATGTTGAAAATGGAACAAAACATAATATAAATATTAACAGTATAACAAAAATACATTTCAATAGAAGATACTATAAATTTTAATTGTGCAATAAATAATATGTTTTATATCAAGGCAATAAAACATAATACATATGTTAACAAGGACATATGAAATACAAAGAAGCAAACAAATGTGTTAACAGTATACTAAAATAAACGTTAACAGAAGATACTATAATTGTTAACAGTATACACAAAAACAAACAAATGTTAACAGAAATTATAATAATCGTTAACAGTAGGACAAAAACAAGCATTAACAGAGAAAACTATGAATGTAAACAGTACAACATAAAATATGTTAACAGAAGATAAAAATATTATTGGTACGATTAACGTTAACATGACGCCCCCCCCCCCAAATCTCAATTCCACAATGGCTGAACAAAGAACCCCACATATTAAGAGGGTAATAATGTACAATACAAATGTTAACGGCAAAGACGAAATAATATTCATAGGGGCAACATTTGAAACCAATGTGAAGATGATAACAAAAACAACATGTTCAATGTTAACACTGTAACAAAATAGCATACCTGGGTGCTTAAAACGAACCGTTGTTGAGTTTGTGATAAAATTATTTGAATGTAAACAGTACTGCAACCAAAAATACACATTGTAACAAATAAATGTTAACAGCCCAGTAAAGCCGAGTACTCATGTGAATATCAGTGTTATTTTGGGAAAGCTTTCATTTAAAGTCAGCATTATTTCTAACATCTCTGCCGTTGCCATGCCAGGATGAGAAAGGAGGAGGGTTGAGTATGGGGCCAGCTCCCCACCCTTACACACAATTATTTCCTACAGAAACTTGCAGGAAAGGATGCTGTTCCAGTAAACAAAGAAGAAGTTAAGTGATGTGTGTTGTACAGAGTGTGTATGTAGGACAGTTAAGTGATGTGTGTTGTACAGAGTGTGTATGTAGGACAGTTAAGCGATGTGTGTTGTACAGAGTGTGTATGTAGGACAGTTAAGTGATGTGTGTTGTACAGAGTGTGTATGTAGGACAGTTAAGTGATGTGTGTTGTGCAGAGTGTGTATGTAGGACAGTTAAGTGATGTGTGTTGTGCAGAGTGTGTATGTAGGACAGTTAAGTGATGTGTGTTGTGCAGAGTGTGTATGTAGGACAGTTAAGTGATGTGTGTTGTGCAGAGTGTGTATGTAGGACAGTTAAGTGATGTGTGTTGTGCAGAGTGTGTATGTAGGACAGTTAAGTGATGTGTGTTGTGCAGAGTGTGTATGTAGGACAGTTAAGTGATGTGTGTTGTACAGAGTGTGTATGTAGGACAGTTAAGTGATGTGTGTTGTACAGAGCGTGTATGTAAGACAGTTAAGTGATGTGTGTTGTGCAGAGCGTGTATGTAGGACAGTTAAGTGATGTGTGTTGTACAGAGTGTGTATGTAGGACAGTTAAGTGATGTGTGTTGTGCAGAGTGTGTATGTAGGACAGTTAAGGACATAAGCTGCTCTGTGGAAGACAGTGGCCAGACATACACACTACGTGAATCAAAAATAATCACCAGAAACAGAGCAGAATGCAGAAAAAGACTGCAAGTCCTATATGACATATAATGGTGCAAAAGGACGATGAATTAATAAATGAATTATTCTAAAAACTGTAATTCTTAACAACAGTGTAAGAAAAAGTGGAAGAAATAAGAATCGACCCATGACCCCTTTATACAAGCATGTTGTAAAAGGTGACTACTTTAAGGGTTTGATGAAATTGGGGCAAATAGTGCAGACATCACAGCCTATTTTTAAAACTTAACTCTTTGAGTCCTATAGAACGCATCACGTGCTAATTGGTTACAACCCAGTGCCCCAATCGACGTGTGACAAGTGAACGTTTTTAATTTACTGCTGACCGTTAATAAAACACGGACCGCTCTATTTCAACTTCCTTTTCAGTTCTTTGTGTCTGATATCAGTTGTGCTCATTTGGAAATGTGGTTTCAAAGCAGAAAATATAGTATATTTGTGAGGTTTTCCTAGTTACTAAGTTTTAAAACAATATGGCCACCGAGCAGTGTTCTACATGCATGCCAACACGATTTACGGCTTTAGAAGCCTCAAATTTAAAAAAAGCATGTGTTGGTTAGATTTATCCGAAGTCACATAGATACAGTTGTGAAGCAGACATGTTTCAGTCATTTTTAGAGTCAAACTTCAATGAGGGATAGGTCTAATGTGTACCTCATGCGAAAGGGTACAGTAATAGAAAGTCAGCTAACACAAATAGAATAAATACTAGTGAAAAAGCGATTTTCTTCTGTGTCAGTTAGTTCCAGTGCTATTCAACTTATTATTTAGGAACATAGCTTCGAAAATTACAGGCAAATTGTGTGTTATATAAACTTTGTTTTGTGTGAAGATACTAACTCTTATGGAAATTCAGTTTTTTAATAAAAAAATGGGTCTCAGTTGTGACGCTTCAAACGATGCTCTGGAACATTATCTAATGCACAGATTGATTTTATATTTTACTTATACATTACTAAATGGTTCCTATTCCTTTGTGATTCAGTTTGGATATATTTTAGCGAGTTTTCCTTGAGTGCATGGTGGTAAGTGGAAATGTTTAAATTTCATGTTACTAATTTCTGTAAACATACCGCCCGTTTATTTACTAATATTTAATTGCTAACACAATTATTTGTTGTAGCAGTATTCTATTATTATTCCCCAACAATACCTGGTCATTTGGATGTATAATATGTGTATGTTGCATGCCAGTTGAATTAGTATTGTCTATTTTAACATGTTATCTTGTGAAATTAAATAACTGCATTACCACCCCTTGGGCCTCTGATTCTAAATTCCCTGGGACTCAAAGAGTTAAGGCAACATGTCAACCACCATTTTAAGGACGAATGCAAACGAATACTAGTGTCATTCAATCCTTAGACTGTTATCAAAAATATTTTCCTGCTAATTTTCAGATTTGTGTTCTATGTGACCTTCCAAGTCATTTGTTATAGGTATAACATTTCTCATATTTTTTTCACAAATGACCCTGGCTTCTACATTAACTTAACCTGAAATGGGTACTAGGCAATGTCGTAGGAAGTAAAGATGGACAGTTCGATTTTGACCACATCACCCATCAAGGGCTAATAAGTCTATAGAAAATAGGAGTCTACCACAATATTCTTCTTCTTTTTTCGTTCGCTTAAAATAGATTATCTATATCCGCAATGTTGTCTCTAGTATGAACTTTACTGTCTTTTAGCATGATATGTCTGACGAGGCACTGGGTAAAAAAAGTCCACCATGGCGACTCCCAGTCTCTTCTGTAGCGGCCAAAAAAAAAAATCATAACCTGCACAGTTTGTGGCGACTGTACCAGCCATGCTGCCCCAAAATGCTCAGGCCCAAGCTATAGCCAAAGCGTACAGAATAATTTCTTCTCCTGCCTCTTCATCTCTTGTGCTTTTACAGTGTCGAGGGAGATTCAAGGTTCTGCTAAAAAAGCATTTACAAACTGTTGTTTATTGGTTTACTCGATGGACCAACATCATCGCACAGAGGTGTAACCCATAAGTGCTCCGTTCTACTGGTAACTCAAGCCTGAGTGAAGAATCTCAGCGCAGTGCACAAACTTCATAGCACCGGCGAGAATCCTGAAATACTTTGGGTTGATTTTTAACTTCATATCTAGGCTACTCTTTTTCAATTTCTAACTGCTAAAGTATTTTTTATGTGCGCAACAATCCATATAGGAATCTGATCTTACTACCCAGAGACCAGGAGAAATTATTAGAGGTCCATGTGAAAAAAATTCCAGCCTTCACTGGGGCTTGAACCCAGGCCTCCAGCACTCGAGGCAGATGCCTTACCTCAAGACCACTCAGCCCATTCAGACATTTACAAGCATTAAGTACAGGAATGAGAGTCGTTGATGAGAGTGGTGCTCTTCACACGACCTGTCAGGAAAAGTTACTTATGCAATGTTATGTTTATGTTATAACAATCGTATTAGCACACTGGGCATTCCTATGTGTGCGCTCAGTCCTCAAATGCAGCAGCCATTCCGAGGTACCTCTCTGATTGTTGCCATGAGAAGCTGGTTTTAGTATCTCATGTCTTTATCTCGAAGATGGCATAGACCTGTTTCACCAAGCTCAACTCCTCTGTCACACTATCGTGTTGACAAATGTCTATGCCACTATAGTTAGAAGCAGCATCAGATTCATTAAGTTAAATGTCACAGCCAGCATGAAGGTAAAAGAGGTGTTCCCATATCTCCAAATCCATCTTTCCCACCATCATCTCCATTCGTTTCTAGTCTTCAAATTATCTCTTCTTCCTAAAAACCAAAATATATCAAGATACTTTTGATCTGACCTAACTTTATTTCCTGAGCATTATATTATTAGCTACTGTTCAGGACTATCACAGAAATGTAATGTCATCCAATGTAATGTAATTCTGGCCTGTGTGTACTATAGAAACCTGGTTTCTTCTTCTTCTTTACTTCCTCTTTTAATGCTTCGGGTGTCAAGAGGGATATAAGATTCTGCTTCCTGCTATTCTGGCTGCCTCAAACATAAACATATCATGTTGTTGTAGAGTTTACCTGATGTTATCTTTCCATCTTGTTCTTGGTCTACCTTGTGCTCTACATTCTTCTACTCTTTTGGTGCATGCCCTGTATGGTATGGCAGCACAAGGCATTCTCTCCAAGTGGATAAACCATTTGACTGGCTGTCTTTGTATGTAATTTAGAACTGGTTCCGTGCCGACTGTTCTTCTATCTTGCATCAAAATACATGCAATATAAAACACATATTTTCCTGAATGTGCACTTTTTATCCCTTGATAAACAATCCACTCTTCACAATGACTGTAATGCTCCACTCATCCCCCTCCCCCCCTTCTACACGCAACAAGAAATATGCATCTCACACCAAGATCACAGCAATAGAATGAACACAACATCACAGAATATAACACAGAGAACATAATACTGTAGCCTTTCAGCCATGCAACACAGAACAAAAGGGGCGTAGACAGTGACCTTTTTGAGATCAACAACCCACTGATAAAGCAATGTTATCAATTAAAAATATACCCCAAGAGCAGTATTAGGTAGATGATGACAGGTCCAATTTTTTTAAAAGAAGTTAAACATTCGACGAGTGATATGCTCAGTTATTACCTGTCAGAAAATTTACTGGTATTCATTTTAGACTGTTAAAAACAATCCTAACCTTGAAAGAGATTCAAAACAACATGAACAGGCAAGTGGTAGCAATATTATATTGCTGTAGCTTAAGAAAATCCTGGGAACATGCATCTTTTCTTTGGCAACATATGGATGTTAATCGTTATTCATGGACTTTTTCAATAAAGACAAAAATCAGGGCTTACATTGTTACTGAAGGAAACTTAGAATATCACAAGATGAGAAGAGGAAAAATCCTGTTATTCTTTACAATGTGAATATCAAGAGGGACCGAAGCATAAACCGTATTGTTTCTCATGAACTCAAACTCTTTGACCAGATCTTCTTCTTCTTCTTAGTATTCACTGGTCGTAAACTCTGGCGGAAATTTTTGGTTGTTTGTCCACTTATGTATTATAGTCTTGTTCCAGAACTTTGAGTTTTTTTATGAGCACATTCAGATCTGGCTTATTTGTATGCAGACTGTAAATTGCACACCTCTCGGGTAGATGCTCTCAGACTTCAAAGAAAATACCCCTAAAAAGTTGCCTCTTATGACATGCTTATTTGGGGAAGCGGCAGTGGGTCCACCCCAGTGCCGAGTTGCTAGTGCAAAGAGAAGACTTCAGCACTGAACATTCGAAGTATGCGACCTCCATTTTCAAATCACAGGCGCATGTATGGGATTAGGTTCAAATCTGGTGTTTCCCTCACTACCTGACATGCCATAGCTACAACAACATATTCAACTGTGTGTTCCTGGGATCTATAAGGAGATACCGGAGCCGTAACACTATCTCATTTTAACTATATTAAAAGTGTGGAGGCGGAGAAGAAGAAGAGGATTACAGGACAACTAGACCGACCAACACATAAGCAGTAAAAGATTGGGCGTAGCTTAGCACTCCCGGACATAGCAGTCAAACAATACAGGACAAAACCCAGCCCAGTGATACAGCCCCTCTGGTATTGATTGCTCTAGTGGAGATGGTGATGAGAAATCAGTTCTACATATCAGTACATTCTATAATTGAACTAGTAGCTACAAGTAACCCAAATATGTTGTGGAACCCGCATGGAGAGCACTATAATTCAATAATTACCACTGCAGGCTCCTGACAGTGGAAGGTGAGCCATGCCATGAATAAGACTGAAATCTATTCACATATAACACAGAATCACAAGTGTATCCCCACTGATGCCGACCTCTTTTGTGGAAACGGCCCACATAATTTACTCCCACGGATGCTGGGTGATCAAGTCTCAAGCTGTAATATATTCTAGATGCATGAGCTGAAGTATCCAGTTTTCTTCCTCATTACTGTCACCTGCCAGAAATTTCCGGAAATCGATTGATCCATTTGTGCCATCTGGCCTGCGATCTAAACATTTACCATACCATTCTGAGATTAACAAATCTCAATTTTTATGGCAGATGAACTGGGCAGATCCCAGATACCCTGCTCAATCTCCAAAGAACTTATAATTAGGGTACTCGTAATGGCTTCACCAGAAGACTGGTGTAATGAGTTCAGTTGATTCAAGAACCACCATCACAGCACTTGGGGCTTCCCATAAGTGCTCAGTCCCCATCTTCAGCAGCCAGCGCATAGTTCCAATACTAATGGTGCCAGCAGCATTCTGATTTAACATCTGTCTTGCCTTTCCTCTGAGCATCAAGCATCAGCCAGAACCCCTTGTCACTTCCCGCTGCATCAATCTCACCGAAGAGTGGTGATTCATTCGCTCCTCTGAATTGTACACGCTCTCCCACAAGGCACTACCTCCGTCTGCATTAATATTCTACCAAGTTGTGCAGAGCCAGCCAATCTGTCCGCCTGTTTCCCACAAGCCGGCGTATGCCAGAGAAAAGATCCAGACAATGCTCCTCACCTGTGAGACTGCTGTAACCTGCAGTCCTACACAGGTTAGCACTGTTATAGAAATGATCTGGCCCCCATTAATATAATGCTGGGTCGAACCTGGAGCCGTGATGATGGGGAAAACTGTCTACTTTTGTCTACTTACTGGGTCACCTTGGTTCCTAGAATCTCCTCATCATTATCATGTTTATTTACTAAGATCTATACACAGTAATTAAAAAAACAAAAACATGCTCAGCATGCACATTAACAAGAAAACAGCAAGCAGAAAAAAAAAAACTGTTGAGATTTAAGAAAGACATTTTTTTCCCATATCTAGAACAGTCTAGACTGTCTAAATAGGGCATGGGGCGGAAACTAGGGGAATATATAAACACAAACAAAAAAGAAAGGCCAAACTTGTATTTACTGTGTTAGCATTGTCTTAGGCTTTTCAGTGGTTGGGGGGGGGGGGGGGGGGGAAGAGAGTAGCCTGAGGATTTACAGTCACAACTGGTAGTGTTCAGTGCAGGTTAAATTTGCCCCTGACAAAAAGGAATATCATTCGTATTACCAAGGATTTGAACCTGGGTTTCTCGACCAATAGCCCAGTGCTCTTAACCACTTGCCAGTCTCTCTTCTAAAGCCAAACCAGCTAGAAAGGCCTAAAACATTCATCATCGTATTTTGCTGGTTGCTGTGGGTGATCAGACTTGACATTTTGTGATCCCAAATCAGTCAATCAATCAGGCGCCTGTCTCCCTAATGAAGGTTGACTGCAATGGATCTGCAACACGCTCTGCCTTTTGTCTTGGTCGTACATTCTCTGACTGCTTTTAGTCCATCTCTTGATGTTGTTTTCCCACTTGTATCATTGTCTATCTCTTGTTTTCTTGTCTTCCAGCTTTCCTTCCAGTAAAAAATCAAATATCTACAAATTTATGTGCTGACTAAAGGCTTTCAAGTCTCCTCTGTTTCTCTATCCATAAATTTTTTCGCACGTTTTCCAAATCTTGCTTATCTGTATACAGACTGTTGGTTCCTAGCCTGTCAGGCACATGCACTCTAACCTTGAAAGAAAAACCCCTATTTAATTTATAATCTTATGAGATGCCTGTGGAGTGGAGTAGTGGACATGTTCTTTTCTTCCTCCCAAAATAGGGGACCCAGAACCCACAAAGGGACAAGCTAGTGTGAAGTACAAACACAATCACATTGACAAAAACATTCACAGCCGTATTTTGTGATCTGTTATTGACTTCGCAAAGAATGAACACAGACATCAAGGGAACTTAAATACACTTAACAGACATTCAAACTGGCAACCATGCATGAGATGAAATCAAACGAGCAGGGTGATATACAATTCTTGCAGAAACATAACTTTTAACAACTTTCAAATAACTCCCACTGACTTCATGCTGCACACTAAAAAAGAACTGGCTCATAAACAGCATCCTGTCTCAAAATCTGAGGCATGTTGGCCATGTTGAGCATCATGGTGCCTCAAGGAAACAGTAACAGAGGAAGCATATTTCTGAAAAAAGAGGCAGAGGCAGAGCTCTGCAAATGTGGATACAAGATATTCAAGATGTAATGGCTATGAAACCACACAGGGCTAGAGAATTTGGCAAAGGATTTGATGACCTTATGTTGCAGCAGGATGTCCCGGTAAGGCTTCTTACTTTCCCTCCAAAGTAACCTTTTACTCGCATCTATGTTCCTTAAAATTTCTTTTTGAGTATTAGCTCAACAGAAGTAACTTTTCTAAAAGCAACAAGAAAATAGCTTTGCTGCACAAGAGTGCCAAATATTCCTTTCAGCGTGCACCACCACTGCGGTGTATTAGACAAGCTTTCAAACCTAAAATAATCTTTAGAAAACTATGGGTCAGCTATAGGGTGGGTATATAATGCTTCAGGTAGGTATAGGCTTAACTAAGAATTGTGAGCTAATAATATGTCAACACCAGGTCGACTTGTACACCACCAGAATATAGTATCTATTACTCCTACTTTGAAAGTTGCAAGTATTTACATTTCTGCAAGAAGTTGACAGATACCCTGTAAAATACATCCACAAGCAGCTTAATGCACAGGAAAAGAAGGTCTCTGGAAGTTGAACAGGCATTCTGGTTTCCTTTGGTGGGCCTTTTTCATGCAGCATGCACTGTCTGTCTTCCTTGATGGGCCTATTTCATGCAGCATGCACTGGTCACACAGTTCAAGCTCAAAAGAAAACTAGGTCAGGGTCAAACATCTGTGAAACAGAAAAGAAAATAGTTTAATCAAAGGCATAGATTCATCATTATAAGGACATGTGTATGTAAACACAACCTGAAAATACCAACTCTGATACCCACACTTGGAAGAGATCATCTGCAGGCCGGCTCCTAGACAATAAAAGATGGACTGTTGCAGTTTGCAAGAGGCTAAATGCAGAACACTATAGAGAGGAAACATCTGAGAGAAAACAGCCTCAGCAAACTGGTGCATCAATGTTGTTAGGTAGTCTATGTGGCAGAGACTACCACTCCCGGATCGGACTTTACAGTCACAGCAGACGCTGTTCCCAGAATCAGCGGCACAGCTTCATAGACTTCTTTTCTTTTTGCGCTCACCAAATGTAAACTCCAGAGAAAAGTTCTAGGTGTTTGTCCACCTCTGTATTGTCCACCGCTGGCTGCTGAAGATGAGGACGGAGCATGCATGGGAATGCCCCGAGTGCTGTGATTTCAATTCTTGACTCAACTTAACTCATCTCAAACCACCTCTGTATTTTAGTCTTGTACCAAAAGTTGATGTTGCGTGCACATCCATTTTACAGATCTGACCTATCTATAAACAGAATGTTGGTTCCTTGCCTGTCAGGCAGATGCACTCTGGATTCAAGGACCCCCCCCCCCCTCCCCCCCCAAATAGTTCACTCTTGCGACATGTTTGTTGGGGGAGGCAGTGGGTCTGTTCACTAGGGACTGATAGTCGCCCACCAGACTGAACATTTTCTACCAAGTTTCTCTTAAAACAAAACCTATCCAAAAATAATCCCTAGTTAGGATCGGCAGGTAGAATGAAAGACGATACCGAATGGTCAGTAAGAGTACAGACCCCATTGCTGCACACGTGATATAGAATGGACATGGGTCATAATTCAAGTTACATCACTCGGGTGAAGCAGAAATTCAACTTGGGTGAAGAATTCATGGGATAAAATCACTGACAGCTGTATTACCCAGGCACAACAAGCAGGTGACATGATCCAGAAATGCTCATTTAAGGAAAGCTTTACTATTTGACATGAGAGACTAAGCCCAGTGGCTCTACAGGAAATGGAGTTGCAAGAAATTCAGGCCAGAATTCAGGATTTTCAGAGTTATGACGATTTTCCAAAAGAAGATGACACGACTGTAGTTGAATAAATTTAGAATTTTGTGCAAATATATATGTAGATATTTGTTATCGGAATATACAATGTACCCCTACAATAAGCCCTGGTGCATTTTTTTAAAGCAAAAATTAAAATAAGACCCTGGCTTATTTTTAGTGAAACATGGTAAATGTATGTCTACAAACGAGTTATAGCAGCACAGTGGTAACTGGACTTTCCTGCTGAGAGAGTGGCTGTGGTTCAGTTTCAAGAAATAGGATTTTTCAAGCCTTTATGACTCTAAGGCTGGCCCAATCTGGTTTAAAATGGATACCAGAACATTTCCAGAATTTTCTGAGTTTTGTCTTTTTCTTCGTCTTCTTAGCATTCAATAGTGACGGTTCAACTCTTTCACTACTAAGGACCCCACCACATGTTTACTGGTTACACTACATATGGTACGCACTTCTTTAATTTTCATATCCAATTGATATCCTAAGTTCTACTTCTTTTTCTTTGCGTTCATAGGCTGTAAACTCAGGTGAAAAGTTCTGATTGTCTTTCCACCATTAAACTTTGGTCTTATTCCAGAATTTGAGTTTTGTGTGCATATCCATTTTACAGAACTGGCTAGCTTACAAGCAGATATGCAGGCTGTTGACTTCACTTTACTTCCCAAGCTTATGCACTCCAGCTTAAAAAAAACAACCTCTAACCAGTTACCTTTTACGATATGCTTGTTAGAGAGGCAGTAGGCCTATTCTCCCCCCCCCCCCCCCGCAAAAAAAACATGGTGATTAGTCGCCTGTCAGCGGCTTTCCTGTATAAGGCCTTGAACAGCTGCAATCGTCGACACTGGGGTAACTACTCAATGTTCCAGACAAGGTTGTAAACAGTCTGTCAGAGAAGTCACCCAGTTTGGAAACTTCCTACTCCACTCAGTCTTGTTGAACTGACAGGCATACATTACCAGACTGGACCTTTATGGGTCGATGAATTTCTACAGGTTAAACTCTTCGTCAGTTTTATTTGTAAAAATGGATAACAGAACGCTGCCCCTCTTGGTGCATTTTAGAAGTGGGGTGGCCATCTTTAAACTATTATTATGATGCCATCATGTTAATCTGCACCGTGATGATACTCTTGACATTCTTAACAACAACACTGACAGTTTACAAGAAAATGGCAGGATTATTGTAATTTCTATCACACTTTTAAGGTTTTCATTTGACTCGCCTGTAATATACCACTATAGCACTGCTTATTAAATAGATACAATAAGTAAACGCACAGAGAACAAGTAGAAACAAGTCACTGTTGATTCAGACAGTACTTTCTTTCAGCACAAAATCTGGATCATCGCTGCCATCACAACTACACATGAGCGAGCTGGTCGCACAGGAAGGCTCATAAATCACCACCACATCAGGAATTTCCTCCACCTTCCGTCTTTCTACAAACTCCTTCTCTGCACTCATTCTGCCTTCTTTCCGATATCTGGAAGCAGCAGCTTCTCTGGCACTTTCGTTGAATGTTTTCCCAAGCAGTGAGGATTTTGTTGAGGCGGAGCTGTTTTTGGAACTGACGAACCTCTCCATGCTGCTGGTGCTTCTCAGTTTACCATCTTTATTACTTGTTTCTAAGGAGCTAATTACATCTCCTTCAGTGCTGGCACAGGAAGAGATTCTGCTGATGACTCTTGCCTGCTTGTTCAAATCAACCTCCACAACTTCTTCATACAGCTCCCAACTCTCCGGGAAGCGCTGGTGGGGATTTGACACATCAGTCTTGTAAAGTCTTTCTCCTGTTGTTTTTGTCGCTCTTTTGCTGCCAGCTGCCTTATTGAAATCTTTCTTACCTAAATTCTGAGCTGGTGAAGCATTTCGTACTGCACTGGAATTCAAAAACTGCACAGATGGATACCCCTTACCTTTCATATCAGTATTATCACCGCTGCTGCAGCTTTGAGCCGAATCACAATCGTCGATCACAGTGCTCTCCCCTGAATATCGAGGCAAGCTTATAAAGTCTCTATCATCAGCAGACAGCCTACTAGGCATGGTTTTAGTCACACTTGTTAAAGCTGTCCTGGCATCATCACCTGAAAGACTGTCGGAGGCTCCTGCTGACTGACTAGACAGTTTATTCCCAGCATTTACATTATGTATTAAACTATCTGGCTTCATCATACAGTCTGATTCCTGATAGACAGACCTTGAAGAATCTGCAGAGCTACCAGGAAACGGTAAGAAAGATGCCAACGGTGAGAAAGAAATGTCTTCTTCGCTGTCCCGAACGGGGCTTCTCGACAAGGAGTGGCTCTTCCCCTCTATAATATCTGTCAGAGTACGATCCAGGTTTTCGGAGTCTTTGATCTCTGCGTCAAGTTCTTCGTCTGAGTTGTTGCCCAGGTAGCTGTCGGTCATCACACAGCGACCCGTCTGCCTGGGCTGGTTTGACAGGGACAACTGCAGCTGAAGCACCTGGGGGAGCACGTAAGAGGGATGGTGTAAAAGCAAAAATATAATAAGACATAATAGGAATAGAATATAGTATAATGAAGTAAAGAGCCCTTTTCCACGCCTTCAGGTGTATTAGGCATATAGGGCTAGACCAATATTTTATAGACCAATTGTCACTCAGTGGGTTATGTGGTCAACATCACACCAGCCATCTTTATTTACCAGTAGTCACCTGGTACCCATTTAAGGCTGGGTCGACTCGGGAGCCAAGGTCATTCAACAAAAAATGTCCAGCTCTGTTCGGATTTGAACCCAAGACCTTCAGACCTGCAGGTGAATGTCTATACCACAGTAACTTCTGAATAGTTTATAGGCAAACATACACCAAAGAAGACATAGTGTGTATTTGCCTGACATGTTGGAAACTAGGTTATCCCCAGCCTCCCACTTCTCCCAACCCATAAAAGAATGAATAAGAGAAAATAACACAGGGCTCTGTTTCAACAACAGCAAAAACAAAAATAACAACAAACAGCAACAGCATCAGTGAAAACAACAGCAGCAGTAGTAGCAACAACAATAAAAACTCCAGTCAGTCAGTCAGTCAGTAGCATGACCTTTGCAAAACCTTTCTCCCATAACAACCTTCCGGGAAACTTCTCAATCACAAGCAAGATGACATGTGTCCAAAACACCCATATAAAAACTCCAACAACAATTAATACAATAACAGCAGTAACAACAACAGCAGTTACAGCAAGAATAATAGCTCAAACAATGACAAATACGGTAACAAAACAAAACAAAAAAACAAAAAAAAAAAAACAGAAGCAGCTACAACGACAAAAGCACTAAAACAAATTTAATAACAGCTGCAAAATTTTGAAGAAAAAAAAACAGCAGCAACAACAACAAAAGCACCAACAATGACAGATTCAATAACAGATGCAGCATCAACAAAACAGTAGCAGCAACAATAACAGCACCAACAACAAATACAATCACAGCAGCAGCAACAATAACAGCACAAACAATGACAGATTCAATAACAGCTGCAGCATCAACAAAACAGCAGCATCAACAACAACAAGGGTATCAAAAACAACAGCAACATTAGTAACAAAACAGAAATAACATCATTTGTCGCAAAAATGACAGCAACAACAGTAGTAATAAAAGAGAAACAACAGAACAATAGCAACAACAACAAAATCAGGGATAACATCAACAGCAGTAAAACCAAAACAGCAACAAACAACAACAACAAAACTAACAGGAACAACCACCAACCTCGTCCTGAAGATCATGCAGTTTGTTCTTGAGCTCCTGGTTCTCACCTTCATCTTGTAACTGGCCTGCAGCCAGCACTTCCTCTTTCTGATGCAAACCACACAGCAAAACAACGGGTCAATATCAAACAAAAGCTGGATGATTCATGAAAAATTGATGTGGAAGCAGCGAAAATGTGATTTTATACGAAAATAATAAGAATACTCATCACAGATTTTTTTAAATGCTAAATATAACACAACCAGCGAATTTTAAGCTCGGCTGTCTTGTCTGCTGTCTTCCAGTCACAGTTTGTGCTGTATTTAGTGCTCCGGTGATAAAGACTTTGGTCAAAACGTTCAGTTGTGTTTGTGTGCGTCTTTTCCATTCCCTCCACTGAGCTCTCTAGTCACATCTTCAATTCAACATTTCTTGCAAACAGCTCGACTGCAGTCACACCTTATTTACGTCATCATACTGGACCAATGAAGGTCCAGTCTGGTAATGTATGCCTGTCAGTCCAACAAGACTGAGTGGAGTAGGAAGTTTCCAAACTGGGTGACTTCTCTGACAGACTGTTTACAACCTTGTCGGGAACATTGAGTAGTGACCCCAGTGTCGATTGCAGCTGTTCAAGGCCTCATACAGATTAGAGTAATGATGGTGTACTGAAAAAAAAAAAACTGACCCACAAATGACCCATGAAGAGATTTGATTGCCCACAACAGAAGGAGACAATCTAAAGTCTTTGGCAATGTCATAAGAAGAAGAAAACATCCTGATGGTGGGAAAGTTGCAGGGTGAAAGAGGCAGAGGAAGATGCTGGACAGTCTGACATCATGACATGGAAGATCATCTGTGTCAGAACTGACTGAAAGTTCACAAGACAAGAAGGTTGTGGACAGGCAAGACTAACAACACCAAATGGCATGGACTATACGAGTAAATATTAGAATACATCTTTGACTGCCAACTCTTACGGTCTTGCATCTGACTCCTTGTAGAAGCAGAGTTTGAGGTTTGAACAACAGATCAACATCATGGTGCATGGGTAGTAACCCATAAGTGCTCCGTTCTTCTCCTAACTCAAGTCTGAGTCCGAAGAAGCTCAGCACAGTGCACAGGCTCTGTAGCACCGATGAGGATCCTGAAATACTTTGGGTAGATTTTTAACTCAAAATTTTGCCCGAGCAGCGCTGTTAGGCTACTCTTTTTGATTTCCAACTGCAAAGGATTTTTTACATGCGCAACAATGCACACGAGCATCCGATCTCTCTACCAAGAGAGCAGGGGGAATTACTAGAATTCCAAGTCCACATGAAAAAAATCCCAGCCCTTACTGGGGATTGAACCCGGAACCTCTAGCACTCGAGGCAGACACCAGACCCTTTTCAGGGGTTGCCAAAGACCATCGCAAAACAAATATTCATTGAAGTTATGAAAATAGTTGTATGGTTGGGGGTTGCAACAACATGAGGAACTATTTTAAAGGGTTGTAGATTTAAGAAGGTTGAGAACCATTGCCCTAGAGTACAGTATTACTTCACACAGGGAGATTGTTTACACAATCTGATATGGCAAATATGAGCAAACTAAAGCAAGACACAGCTCTTCATCCTCAATATCAATTTCTGTAGTCACCAAGACCTACCTTTACATCAGATTCTGCAATCACCAAGTTCCCCCACTTACATAAATATAAATCTCTGTAATCAGATATCAACAATGCAATCATTAAGTCCTACCTCTGCATATCATTCTCTGCAATCAATAAGTTTCAGCACCTACTCAATTATAAATCTACGCAATCATCAAGTCTTATCTTAATATAATTCTCCAATCAATTGTACAATCAATTCTAATTCTACAATCAAGCAAGCCCCTCCCCTTTCCTCCACCCAAATGACAATCTCTGCAATTATCAAATCCTACCCGGACATCTACCTCTGTAATCATCGACTTTTACCTGAATATCAATTTCTGCAATCGTTAACTTTTACCTGAATATCAATTTCTGCAATTTTGTGCCTCAACTCTGCCAACATCTGCACATTCTCAGCATCTTTGATCCGAGCCATCATGGCCTCCTCCTTCCTCTTGCTCTCTGTGTCGTCTAATTTTCTGGTTAAGTCCTTGATGTTTGTCCGCAGGTCCTTCTCTCGTTCCGCTGCTTCTTCTATCTGTTTCTTCAGCTCTTTATTTTCCTCTCCTGCCCGGCGGATCTGGTTGGTACATATGTGATTCTGAAACAATTTAAAAGACAACATTAGCTGCAATATTATTAAAAACAGCATACACAAAAGAGACAAATGGGAGCAGACCTAGAGGCAGACCAAGAAGACAATGGACAGAGATCTATCACTGAGGCTTACTGGGACATTTTAAGTGAACCTGGATTAAATTTTTTTTTTTTTAGATTTTCAAGAAACCTCTTTAAATGCTATATTTAGTTAATATATCAAAATCCGGGTCTCCTAAACACTACAAAGGTGCACACAGAACCAGTGATTTTTCATAACATTTTTTTAGAACAGGTCATAGCAGAAATGGCAATAAATCTACATTTAGAGGGTTGTGTCACAGCCAAAAGTGACTAGATTTAGCCTTTTTCAGGGTTATAGGCATTAAACCTTCTGAATAACAATTCAGTGGATTAATTTCAAGGTAGCTGAGCAAAGGCAGCATTTTACTAATTGAACAATGTTCTATGCAATCTTTCTTTGTTAACTGAGATGAGAAAGAGAATTCTTAAAAGTTAGATAAATCCTATCTTGGTATACAGAAATGAATCATGGACAGTTTGTAGACTGGTGAAAAATTATTTGTAAGCTGCCGTGATGTGGTTTTATAGATGAATAAGGAGAATAACCCAAATAGATAAAAGGAGGAATGAAGATTTCTTGAAAGAAACTAACTTATGAAAAGAAATGATTGCCCACATAAGAAAGAGACGATGCAAATTTGTGGGTGATATCATGAGAAGGAGAACATCGTGACAGTAGGAGGGGAAGAGAGGCAGAGGCAGACCGAGAGAGATGTTGGACAGTTTTATATTATGGCATGAAAGATTTTTTGCGTCAGAGCTGACTGACAGTACACGAGACAGAGGGCTGTGGATAGACATGACTACCAACACCACACTGCATGGACTATAAGAAGTGGGTTGTGACAAGACATGATTACCAACACCACACAGTATGGACTATAAGAAGTAGGTTGTGACAAGACCTGACTACCAACACCACACTGCATGGACTATAAGAAGAAGGTTGTTGGTTGTGACTAGACATGAGAACCAACATCACACAACATGAACTATAAGAAGAAGGTTGTTGGTTGTGACTAGACATGAGAACCAACATCACACTGCATGGACTATAAGAAGAAGGTTGTTGGTTGTGACTAGACATGAGAACCAACATCACACAACATGAACTATAAGAAGAAGGTTGTTGGTTGTGACTAGACATGAGAACCAACATCACACAACATGAACTATAAGAAGAAGGTTGTTGGTTGTGACTAGACATGAGAACCAACATCACACAACATGAACTATAAGAAGAAGGTTGTTGGTTGTGACTAGTCATGAGAACCAACATCACACAACATGAACTATAAGAAGAAGGTTGTTGGTTGTGACTAGTCATGAGAACCAACATCACACAACATGAACTATAAGAAGAAGGTTGTTGGTTGTGACTAGACATGAGAACCAACATCACACAACATGAACTATAAGAAGAAGGTTGTTGGTTGTGACTAGACATGAGAACCAACATCACACAACATGGACTATAAGAAGAAGGTTGTTGGTTGTGACTAGACATGAGAACCAACATCACACAACATGGACTATAAGAAGAAGGTTGTTGGTTGTGACTAGTCATGAGAACCAACATCACACAACATGAACTATAAGAAGAAGGTTGTTGGTTGTGACTAGACATGAAAACCAACATCACACAACATGAACTATAAGAAGAAGGTTGTTGGTTGTGACTAGTCATGAGAACCAACATCACACAACATGAACTATAAGAAGAAGGTTGTTGGTTGTGACTAGACATGAGAACCAACATCACACAACATGGACTATAAGAAGAAGGTTGTTGGTTGTGACTAGACATGAGAACCAACATCACACAACATGGACTATAAGAAGAAGGTTGTTGGTTGTGACTAGTCATGAGAACCAACATCACACAACATGGACTTTAAGAAGAAGGTTGTTGGTTGTGACTAGTCATGAGAACCAACATCACACAACATGAACTATAAGAAGAAGGTTGTTGGTTGTGACTAGTCATGAGAACCAACATCACACAACATGAACTATAAGAAGAAGGTTGTTGGTTGTGACTAGACATGAGAACCAACATCACACAACATGGACTATAAGAAGAAGGTTGTTGGTTGTGACTAGACATGAGAACCAACATCACACAACATGGACGAAGGTTGTGGGTTGTGACTAGACATGAGAACCAACATCACACAACATGGACTGTAAGAAGAAGGTTGTTGGTTGTGACTAGACATGAGAACCAACATCACACAACATGGACTATAAGAAGTAGGTTGTTGGTTGTGACTAGTCATGAGAACCAACATCACACAACATGGACTATAAGAAGTGGGTTGTGACAAGACATGAGAACCAACATCACACAACATGAACTGTAAGAAGTGGGTTGTGACTAGTCATGAGAACCAACATCACACAACATGGACTATAAGAAGAAGGTTGCTGGTTGTGACTAGTCATGAGAACCAACATCACACAACATGGACTATAAGAAGAAGGTTGTGACTAGTCATGAGAACCAACATCACACAACATGAACTATAAGAAGAAGGTTGTTGGTTGTGACTAGACATGAGAACCAACATCACACAACATGGACTATAAGAAGAAGGTTGTTTGTTGTGACTAGTCATGAGAACCAACATCACACAACATGAACTATAAGAAGAAGGTTGTTGGTTGTGACTAGTCATGAGAACCAACATCACACAACATGAACTATAAGAAGAAGGTTGTTGGTTGTGACTAGACATGAGAACCAACATCACACAACATGGAGTTTAAGAAGAAAATGAGGTGATGTTGACCCTATTTTCCACCAGGTTATAATTGGTTTATGCATGTATTGAGCAAGCATCATATGCCCAAGATGACTCAGCGTATGTAAGTGGGTCCAATACTGAGTTGATTCCAGAAAACAATCTGGTAAAAAAGGTTCCGGAACCTTGATGAGAGTTAAAATAATAGGCCCATTGCTCTCCTGATCAGCCTGGCAACTAATTAGGGGTGTTTGCTTTGAATTATGCACATAAATAAGCCAGATCCATAAAAGATATAAGCCAGATAAAAAAAAAACAGATATAAGCCAGATCCATAGAACAGACATAAGCCAGATCCATTAAAAAAAAAAACAGATATAAGCCAGATCCATAGAACAGACAAAAGCCAGATCCATAAAACAGATATAAGCCAGATATTTTGAACAGACATACGCCAGATCCATAAAACAGACATAGGCCAGATCCATAAAACAGACATAGGCCAGATCCATAAAAAAGAGACATAGGCCAGATCCATACAAAAGATGAGCACACAAAATCTCAAATGCTGGAACAAGACACAAGTCTTGAACTGGACGAAGAACCAGAACTGTAGGAGTTTACAGCCGGTGCAGGCTAAGAAGAACAGGAACTGAAACTGACATTACAGTATTCAGTGCATTTCATAAATGCTCCGTCCCCATCTTCAGCAGGCAGCAAAAATTCAAATGCTAATGGTTATAGCTGTATGATTAAATAGCCTATTTAGTTAATCCCACACAAATTAAAAACTTCATGCACGCTCATCAATGAATCAAACATATGGAGTCTAGATAAAATGAAACAAAAAGACATGTTAGGATCCTGTAATGAATAAAAATATGAAGCCCATGTATGTGTCAAATTAGAAGAAAATCTGAAATTCATTTTTTTTAAAACACAAAGATACCTGTGTCTCCAACTCCATCAGCTTCTGCTTGGCATCCTTCAAGTCTGCTACGGCACGGGCTTCCTTTAACTTGAGGGCCATCACTTCCTCCTGGAGGTGCTTCATCTCCTGCTTGCTGCCTTTTTCTTTCGGGGAGCTCTGACGAACTCTTTCCATGTGCGCCTGGAAGGGAAACATTATCTCTACAGTGAGAATGAACAAGAATATTTACAACTTCCACATTTGGCAACTGTGTTGTTTTCCTGGTAATTGACTTTAAGCTAAAATGAAAGCTGATGCTCTTAAAATGTTTTTGTTTCCAGCTAGCTGGTGATGCAATTCCTCTTTTCTGGATCATGAATCCAAAAGTTCCCTAGACCAGCTACTGAGCTGAGTGCTTGGAGAGACACTGTGAGCTATGAGTTTTTTAAGGAATTATTGTTTTCTCTAAGTCACATTCTTCTCTTTGCAGTAAAATGAAGTGACATGCAGAATGTCTCTAGCTAAGGACAGGAAGATGAAGGCCCTAACCAATTACCATGAGTAAAGCTGGCTTTCTATCGGTATGATCCGAGATCTAGCCCTGATTCAAGTACACAGAAGCAACTCGACAGTGGTGGTGCTTCCCAGGGCACAGTAAACAAATTGCTAAGGTGTTGATGGAGGCTAGCAGGCCAAATGAGAGAAGCTGGCTTATTCCTGGCTAAAGTACAGCATGGAAGTCATAATGAGGCATAGAGTGCATGAGGTTTGCCTTCGTAAGAGCAGAATGGTTCTTGGGTAAAGTACACATGGCAACACCTGTCACAGGATACATTCATTAGCTGGGAAGCCATAGTCATAGCACAGGTGTCTTCCAGGTCAAGATAGAAGATATTACAATCTTCTCATGGAAACAATCAGAGGGGACACCTCAGAGTGCTGCGCTGCATTAGAGAGCTGAGCATGCATAGGAATGCCCAGTGTGCAGTGACGTCTATTGTGATTAACATTACATTCAATTTCCAGTACCTGTGGATGCCTCTTACCTCCCAGTATGATTCAATTTCATTGACTTTCATATGAAGTTCCTTCATTGACAAGTTGGCTTCGGCTTCCCGAAGCTTGACGGCAATCAGCTCCTCCTGCAGTTGCTGGATGTCATTGCTGGGAGCTCTCTGAAGACGCAAATTGGTCTGTCGGAATGAGATATGAAAAGCTCTATGAAACAAAATTTTTTGTACAAACCTTCTGAAAATAGTTTTTAGTATTTAACAAACACAAGTGCTTTTAGAAAATTTTCTTTGCTTGCTCTCAAAAGGGTGGTTAGCACATTGTGTTGTGGTTTACAGATAGGCTGTGACATCTGCACCTTTTAGTCCAACACACTGCTTTTAACCAACCCGTAATTAATCACTTTTCCTTTTTGACCCGCTTGTTAAGGGGGCCCTAAGCCTATTGCCCCTACTGATATCCTCCAACCTATTGCAGATAGGCTGAAAGTTCTGCAAGCAAAGTCACATCTCAGAGTAGCTGCAGACAAGAAGCACCTCCTGCATGAAGCTCTGGGTAGAGCTAAGGATCACAGACTGTAAAGAGGAAAGTCTTGGATGGTGCAAGCTGAAGACACAATTGGGCATGTTTGCAGGCTTGATAAATTTGTGCGAGGCGAGAAGTGGGTCAAAGTATCCGAACAAGTTTCAGACTTGTGCAGGGTTCTTATCACTTTGGGTCGTGAGTGCAGGGACTGGCCAGCTGGCTCTGCAGAATCAGAAGTTCAACAAATGATTCATCACAATTCCCACCCAAGTGATTATCTATACAGATGGCTCTGTGCTGAGGGGCAGACAAAGTGCACTGGGGTTTATAGCTGGCTTAATCGAATCAAAGTCTGTACATTTAACATCACGACGTGAGATGGAGGTGAAGGCAGTCACTGCCTTCTGCTGGCTTAAGAATCACAGAGCATGTTGAGAAAGGTGGAGACAGGTATGCTCCATGCAGAGTGGCAAGCATCACTTCAGAGGTCCAGAGTAGTTAGTATCCTTTGGATATTCTCTCTAGGTCATGCCAGTGTGTTGGGAAATGAGCAGGCAGATAGACTGGCCCGTTCTGCACTACTTGGTGATGAATTGATGTATGACAAGCTAGACGTTGTGAGGGCGCTCTGGGAGTGAGTAAACAGTAAGGAAGCACAGAAAGATCATTACGGTCTGAGGAGAACAGAGCTGCGAGGAGCATCAGGGGATCTGGCCGTTGCTCAACACTCAAGAGAAAGGCAAGACAGATATCAAATTAGAAAGTTACTGGTGCTATTGAAATTGAAACTCTGCGCTTGCTGCTGAAGATTGGGGACGGAGTGCTTATGGGGGTGTCCCCAGTGCTATGATGTGGATTCCTAATTCAAAATATCCTCTGACCCTTCAATCTCTAATAATAAACATATACGAGGGAAGTCAATAAGTCGCAAATGGTTAAGGGATGGCAGAAAAATGTAGTTGGTGATTTCTAAGGGTGTCATTAGATGACAGCAACATCGGAACTTCGTTAGGTGTTGCATGCGCGTTCACAACACAGAAGCAAAATGGTGACTGTAGTTATGGAGTGTACGCTCAAACAACAACATGCTGTTGTGCGTCTTTTTTGTGGGGGGGGCAAAAGGGCCATGACATTCATAATGAAATGCTTCCTGTTTATGCTGACAAATGTTTATCCAATGCAAATGACGGAACAAGTGCATCAGTGTTGGTGGAAATTATGTTGGAAAAAAAAGGGATCGCGTATGTGTAAAAACAAAACAGTTTTTAAGTTGTTATTATCTTTAGTTCTCTTTTTTATTTAAACAACCATTTGTGACTTGCTTACTGATTTCCCCTCGTACTTACCTGCACCAATTCATCAATCTCTCATATTTACTTACATCTATTAATGTATCAATCTCTAATATCTACCGATATCCTCGAATTCTTCAATCTCTAATATCTACTTACATCCATGATTGCTTCAATCTCTAACATCTGCTTATATCCACCAATTCATCAATCTCTGATATCTACTTTCATACACCAATTAATCAATCTCTAATTCTACTGACATCCTCTAATTCATCAATCTCTAATATCTACTTACATCCACCAATTATTCAATCTCTAATATCTACACTCATCCATCTATTCATCCCACAACTCAACAATTTCAACTGCCAACATCCACCAGTTTATCAATCTATAATATTTACCTATACCCATAAATTCATCAATCTCTTAACATCTACTTACATCTTCCAACCCTTAAATCTAGAATGCCAACATGTATTTACATACACCAACTCTTCAATCTTTAATATCTACTTACATCCATCAATTCACCAGTCTTCAATGTCTACACATTTGCTAATTCATCGATCTCTAATATCTACTTACATCTGCCAATTTATAGATCTCTAATATCTACTTACATCTGCCAATTCATCGATCTCTAATTTCTACTCACATCTGCCAATTCACAGATCTCTAATTTCTACATACAACCATCAACTCCTCAATCTTCAATATCTACTTACAACCATAAATTAATCAATCTTCAATATCTACTTACAAACATCAATTCACCAATCTTCAATATCTACTTACAACCATAATTTCAACAATCTTTAATATCTACTTACAACCATAAATTAATCAATCTTCAATATCTACTTACAAACATCAATTCACCAATCTTCAATATCTACTTACAACTATCAATTCATCAATCTCTAATATCTACGTACAACCATCAATTTGTCAATCTCTAATATCTACTCACATCCTCCAACTCTGAAATCTTCAGCTTCAACTCCTTGATGGTGATTGCAGTGTCAGACTCCCGCAGCCTGACAGCAATCAACTCCTCCTGCAGATGTTTAATCATGTTGCGCTCCTCTGCTTCGTCCAGGTGCACTGCATCTTGTATGATTCTGGACTGAATAATTGTGAGGACAATAAATTTATATGTAAACAGTGGGTAAAAATGAAGTTACAATAATTTTTTAAAAAGTAAGTAGGGAGCTGGTTTAGGTTTGAACAACGCTTCTCCACGTGTGGGTTCCAGGGCTCTATTATAGGGAAAACTAGAATAGACCAACTGCCTACTGAAAAGCATGTCATAAGAGTCGACTAATTAGGAGCTTCCTTCGAAGTCGGAGTGCATCTGCCTGAGAGGCAAAGAACTAGCAGTCTGCATACAAATGAGTCAGATCTGTAAAAGGGATACACACGCAACACTCAGGTTCTGGAACAGGACTGCAGTTTACAGCTGGTGAATGCGAAGAAGAACAAGAAGAAGAAGAACAACAACAACGGATCAACACCATGGCACAAGGGTAGTAACATACAAGTCTGAAGAATCTCAGTGCAGTGCACAAACTCCATAGCACCAGCGAGGATCCTGAAATACTTTAGGTAGATTTTCAACTCCAAATTTTGCCCGGGCAACGCCGTCAGGCTATTTAGCTTCGAACTTACAAGGGGATTTTTTACGTGTGCAACAATACACACAGTAGGGAGTAACAGTAAAGTAAGGATAATACAAAAGACAGTAGGAAGTAAAAGTAATGATAATACGAAAGTAAAATAAGAAGTAAAAGCAAAATAATGGGTTCTATCCTAATATCTTCCCCAAACAGACAGTCAATATTTTAGGAGGTGGTAGATGGGCTGAATGCAGTCGTGGGACCTAGGCAGCACTCTCTCATGGGACGTAGGTGGGTTGTGGTTAGGTCCAGTTCTAGATGTTTTGGGACAGTTAAAAGCATCAGAAAGCCGGCAAATCTGCTCTTACCGCTCTAAAAAATACTGGACTGTCCTGTGATGTCATCCTGGGGTAAGATATTGGGAAAGCAGCAAATAATGATAATACAAAAATAAGTCTGCCAAAAAACTGCCTTAATTATAACACTTTTGAGGTGTAGGCAGGAGGGTCTTCGAGCCTGAGGATTTATGGCTGCACAGCTAGGCTGTCGCCACGACTGCGCACGTGAGGATTATATTTTGCCCCCTACAGAAAAATCCCCATTCTTAATGAGTATTCGAACCCGTGTCTCCCTAAGTAGGCAGCAAAAGATTAAAAAAAAAAAAATAATGCACACAAAAAAGTAGGAAGTAAAAACAAAGTAACGACAATACAAAATTAAGTAGGGAGTAAAGGTAAAGTAATGATAATCCAAAAGTCAGTAGAAAGTACAAGTAAAGTAATAATAGAAAAGTAAGTTATAAATTAATGAAAAGTAACAATAATATATAGTAAGTAGGAAAAAGTAAAGTAACAATAAAACAACAGTAGAAAGAGATTAACCTCACAATAACATAAAGTTGAATATTGTACACACTTCAACATACTGCAAAGCTGAACATACTACAAAACTGAAAATACCACACAGTTGCTAAAACATACACTAAATTGCCAGAAAACATATAGTTAATTTTCCAGTAACAGAAGGTTACCAGAAACATTACACAAAGTTGCTGAGGACATAACACAAGGCTGTGAGGGACATAACACAAGGCTGTGAGGGACATAACACAAACAAAGCTGCCAGGGACATAACACAAGGCTGTGAGGGACATAACACAAGGCTGGCAGGGACATCACAAGGCTGTGAGGGACATTACACAAGGCTGTGAGGGACATAACACAAGGCTGGCAGGGACATAACACAAGGCTGGCAGGAACATAACACAAGGCTGGCAGGGACATAACACAAGGCTGTGAGGGACATAACAGAAGGCTGGCATGGACATAACACAAGGCTGTGAGGGACATAACTTATGTTTGCCAAAGGCATAAAACAAGGTTGTCAGGAATACAGCCCAAGGTTGCCAAGAACATAAAACAAAGCTGCCAAGGACCTAACACAAAACTGCCAGGGACATAACATAAGGCTGACAGGGACATAACACAAGGCTAACATGGACATAACATAAGGTTGCCAGGGACATAATATAAGGCTAACAGGGACATAACATAGACTTTCAGGGACGTAGACAAAGTTGCTAGAAACATTACACAAAGTAGCTGCAGGCTTTACACACCAATGTCATTTAAGAAGCTATGTATATATATATTTTTTTTAAATCCCTTACCCGAGTGCGGATATCCCCAATGATATCTTCAGCATGAAACAACTTTTTCTGCGTCTCCTGCAGCTGCTGATGTAGAACACTCAGTTCATTCCTCAAGGCATACGACTGCTCCACCTCCTGAGCCCATGTCACCTGGTCTTGAACCAGTTTGTCTGCAAGCGTGGAGGATTCCTGCGAGGTGAAGACAGTACATTTAGTTCTACTGCAGACATACAAAATCACTGATGCAGCAAATACCACTAATGGAGAAATGAATAACTGCGAATAAATAAATTTAAATAGAAACATTACTAAGTGAAAAATATTAATATAGGAACAGCTGATTAGAAAAACATAAATTTAGAATTATTATTAAATAGTGAACAATTTTTAGATGTAGACATAAAGAATGCATTTATAGGCAATAGAGAAGATATATTTAATTCTGTGAAATTAATTTATACTGGAAATCATATTTGAATCACACAGACATACATATATATTAGGTAGGCAGGCAAATACATGCAGTGTTTTTTATAACATCAAGATATTTCATTGTAAATTCAGTTCTGCATGAACGCATAATATTAGCAAGTGTTGTATGCATATGGCTCCCATATACTTTGTGTGCACTAAAATGTGTCAGGTGCAATAGAACTTGTGGTGATATGAATAAATGTGAAGTGTGAAGCTAGGGGCACGGGTGAAGCTTTGAAGATGTGTGAGAGGCAGTCAACATAGATAGTGCTGTGAACATGTGTCATGCTGTGAACATGTGTGATTCTGTGAACATGTGTCATGCTGTGAACATAGATGATTCTGTGAACATGGCTGATGCTGTGAACATTGGAGATGCTGTGAACATGTGTCATGCTGTGAACACAGGTGATTCTGTGAACATGTGTCATGCTGTGAACATGGGTGATTCTGTGAACATGTGTCATGCTGTGAACATAGATTATTCTGTGAACATGGCTGATGCTGTGAACATTGGAGATGCTGTGAACATTGGAGATGCTGTGAACATGATTGATGCTGTGAACATTGGAGATGCTGTGAACATGGTTGATGCCCTGAACATGACTGATGCCCTGAACATGGTTGATGCCGTGAACATGGATGATGCCATGAACATGGTTGATGCTGTGAACATGGTTGATGCCGTGAACATGACTGATGCCCTGAACATGGTTGATGCTGTGAACATGGATGATGCCTTGAATATGGTTGATGCCGTGAACATAGATGATGCTGTGAACATGGGTGATGCTGTGAACATGGGTGATGCTGTGAACATAGATGATGCTGTGAACATAGTTGATGCTGTGAACATGGATGATGCTGTGAACATGGGTGATGCTGTGAACATAGATGATGCTGTGAACATGGATGATGCCATGAACATGGTTGATGCTGTGAACATGGATGATGCCATGAACATGGATGATGCTGTGAACATGGGTGATGCTGTGAACATAGATGATGCTGTGAACATAGTTGATGCTGTGAACATTGATGATGCTGTGAACATGGGTGATGCTGTGAACATGGGTGATGCTGTGAACATAGTTGATGCTGTGAACATGGATGATGCTGTGAACATGGGTGATGCTGTGAACATAGATGATGCTGTGAACATGGATGATGCCATGAACATGGTTGATGCTGTGAACATGGATGATGCCATGAACATAGTTGATGCTGTGAACATAGATGATGCTGTGAACATGGATGATGCTGTGAACATGGTTGATGCTGTGAACATAGATGATGCTGTGAACATGGATGATGCTGTGAACATGGATGATGCCGTGAACATGGTTGATGCCCTGAACATGGTTGATGCTGTGAACATGGATGATGCCGTGAACATGGTTGATGCTGTGAACATAGATGATGCTGTGAACATGGGTAATGCTGTGAACATAGATGATGCTGTGAACATGGATGACGCCATGAACATGGTTGATGCCATGAACATGGATGACGCCATGAACATGGTTGATGCCATGAACATGGTTGATGCCATAAACATGGATGATGCCATGAACATGGTTGATGCTGTGAACATAGATGATGCTGTGAACATGGGTGATGCTGTGAACATGGGTGATGCTGTGAACATGGGTGATGCTGTGAACATAGATGATGCTGTGAACATGGGTGATGCTGTGAACACAGATGATGCCATGAACATGGGTGATGCTGTGAACACAGATGATGCCATGAACATGGTTGATGCTGTGAACATAGATGATGCTGTGAACATGGGTGATGCTGTGAACATGGATGATGTTGTGAACATGGGTGATGCCGTGAACATGGATGATGTTGTGAACATGGGTGATGCTGTGAACATGGGTGATGCTGTGAACACGGGTGATGCTGTGAACACGGGTGATCTGGTGAACAAGGATGAAGCTGTGAACATGGGTGAAGCTGTGAACATGGGTGAAGCTGTGAACACAGATGAAGTTCTGATTCATCATAAATAATGATATTTGCTTCACCTAAGGATCACAAATAGTAAATACCTTTATTCAATGATTATAAATAATGGTGTTTAGTTGATCCAAATATCAGAAATAATGAAGACATTCATCCAAAAATCCTAAATAATGATGACTACTTTATCTAAGATCATAAATAATGAAGATGTTCATTCAAAGATCATAAAAAATGATGTTCAGTTCATCAAAAGATAATAAGTAATGATTTTCAGCTGATCAAAAGATCAGAAATAATGAAAACATATCAACAGGTTACAGAAAACAAAAGATATCTGAAAAGAGATTCCAACTTGAAAGATAGAGGAAACTTTATTTGGTAGCAGTTCACAAATGCATTAGATGGCAATAAAACATATTGGTTAGGCTGTGTCAGAGTTGCTTGAAAGTACACAAAACAGTAGGTTGTGGATAGGCTATAAGAAAATAATGATGAGATTTATGTCAGAGTTCAAGCAGACATTTAAAAAAAAAAAAGATACAAAACCATGAACTCTTTTAGCCCAATCACACTGTAAATTTAACTCTTTCAGTCGCAAGCCTTTATATTTAGTTTTTGTCTCTAATGTTTATATATTACTACCTATTAGATTTATAACATTATTGGATTAGATTTATTACTATACTAAATTTGTATTGTTTAGTAATTTTGAGGGCGACTGTGGCTTAGGTGTTGGGAACTCGCTATTTAATGCCAGGGTGCCGAGAGCTGACCACTCAGAAAGCAACTGTAAACAAATTAACGTAAAATTTGCCTACAAAAACCTCAAAAGCCAAAAGATGCTGGGCTTGGTTCTGCAACATCCTGTGAAGGATATGCAACTAACTTAGTAACGTAAATATATTCAGAGCACATTCCAGCGTTTGTAATTAAGATTTAGATGTCACCAAAAATAGTTATTATTACCTATGAAGTGATGGATGTATAAAACACCACATGCAAGGAGCGAGACTGAAAGGACAGAATGATGGGCGGTCTGGGGTACCAAATTCTCAAACCCTTTGAAAATAACATATGTTTGTTCATTTGTCTGTAGCACCATTTGCTCTCTTACTGTTGTTGTTGTTGTAAGGATGAATGAATGAACAACCAAACATTATTTTCCATTGGCCTTAAACTGGGTACACCATCTTACATTTGGTCATTCCAAACACTCAATTTTCACATAGCTATTGTAATTCACACATAAAGAATGTTATGTTCCTATGACAATATACATTATATGAATATCAGAATATCAACTGAGTGGGAGGTTGGGGTTGGGGGGTGTTTTGCAAAGGACCTATTAGAGCTTCAACAGGAAGATTTTGGATTCAGGGTGCTTGATGGCAAGTGTTGAAAATGTATCAAAATGCAGCAATATTCAATAGTTCTTTATGTCAGTGAATAAGCCAGAAATAAATTAATGCATACAAGATATGTTTCTTTCAACCAATCAACAAACAGAAACCATGCTAATCTTCACAAATGCACAGAAGATATATTTCTTTTAACCAATCAACAAACAATAACCATGCCAAACTTTACATATGCATAAAAGATATATTTCTTTTAACCAGTCTACAAACAGTGAACATGCTAATCATATGTGTGTGCAAGAAGACATGTTTCTTTCAAACAATCAAAAAAGATGTTTCTTTCAGCCAATCATGAAAAATAGTTCACAGGATAGTCTTTAAACATATATACAAGATATCTCTTTCAACCAATCCAAACACAGTTAACATACTAATCTTTACACTTATATAAAGACATCTCTGCCAGCCAATCAATTAACAGTTAACATGCTGAATTTAACATAGTCATACAAGTTATGTGTACTTTCAACCAATCAAAAAACAATTAAAAACGCTCATCTTTACACACATCTACAAGACATCTCTTCCACCTAATCAACAAACAGTTAACATGCTAAACTTTACATAAGTATACAAGTCATGTGTGCTTTCAACCAATCCACACTCACACACAAAAGTGAACATGCTGATCTTGTCATGTGGTGGAAATTATTATGATATTTGAAAGTAATTTTCCCACCTGAACCACTGTCTATTCGTCGCTCACTTGACTTCAACTTCTCCCTCCAGTATGGAAGCATGTTACATCTTTTCCAGTACCACAAATATTTCACTTATCTCTCACTTTATTTTGTTTAATTTTTATTATTTCTTCTTCTTTTTTGCGCTCACCGGTGATAAACTCTGAGTGGAAAATCCTGGTTGTTTGTCCACTTCTGGACTCAAGTCTTATTCCAGAACTTGCATGTTTCAGATGCACATCCGTTTTACTGATCATCTGCCTTATGTCTCAGCACACTGTCAGATCCTCACCTCTCAGGCAGATGCACTCTGACTCCCCTAATTAGTCACCTATACAGTCATGCCTGTTGGCGAAAAAAGGGTGCGTGGGGTGGAGGGTGGCAGTGGGTCTAATCTATTTTCACTCACAATGGAGCCCCGGAACCAATAAGGGCAACTTAAAATGTAAATACCCATTTATTTGATAAAAACAGGTTTTAATTAGAATTTAAGAATAAAAACATATGTTAAAATTTGATTATAACATGTACAATATATGCAAAATTTTGCTTTCAAAAGTGGCAAATTAATTTCTACTTGTTGATGAATAAAACTGTTACTAGCATTATTTAATGACTAAATAATTTTATGTCATTAAAAACATGCATTAGTTCTAATATTTTTAAAAGCTGTTTTTAATTACACTTCGAGAACTATAGAAAGATATATTACATTTTAAAGAATTATTTTAATAATTAAAACATAAGATAAATGCTAACAATTAATTTATACTTTATGAAACAAATGTTTAAATTATATGTTAAAATATATCCAAAATATTAGCCATTAATGAAATAAATGTTTAATTTAAAATATACCTGAATATCTATACACTTATTTAACTATTAATTCATTAGTTAGTAATGTTTTGCCTATAAATTTCATTCTTTATATCTATATTTACACATTAAATATACAAATACTTCATTTAAGTAGTAATGAAACAAGTAGTAATGAAAAAAGTAGTAATTAAAAAAGTAGTAATTAAAAAAGTAGTAATGAAAAAAGTAGTAATGAAAAAGATAGTAATGAAAAAGTAGTAATGAAAAAAGTAGTAATGAAAAAAGTAGTAATGAAATAAGTAGTCCTGAAAAAAATGGTAATGAAATAAGTAGTAATGAGATAATTAGAAATGAAATAAGTAGTAATGAGATAAGTAGAAATGAAATAAGTAGTAATTAAATAAACAGTAAATTTAATAAGATGCAATGAAATAAAAATAACTAATTAATAATAATAATAAGGAGTAATGAAATTAGTAGTAATGAAATAAGAAGTAAAATAAGTAGCAATTGAATAAATAGTAATTAAATTACACAGTCAGCAATTAAAATCAATTCCTTAACTTTATTCCGAGGTTGGATGCTTCTAATCACATTATATCCTAAAAGTTTATTATTTTAATAAATGTTGGAGACTGAAGCAGGTTAAATAATAACACCATTGGAAAAAAAGACATAAAGCAACAAATGAGTCAGAGTAGGAACGTAATTACTCGATGGGGGACAGAAGGTTAAGAACAGTGTAAGAGAGCTCAATAAATGCATGGTGGATTGCTTAGGACAAAATGGGTTAAAGACAATCTTCCTGTGTTCCCCTCCAGAGCTGCAAACTGAAAGTCTGAGAATCAGTGACTCAAGGAGACAGCTTTCAGATGCCAAACCATCAGGAATAAATCCCAGACACCTTTTTCATGATTTAAAAAAAAAAAAAAAATCCCTTCCTTCAGGATTGCTGTGTGAAAGACTATCACCCAGTTACCTTTTTTTTCTTCTTCTTCTTAACATTCACCGGCTGTAAACTCCTGGTTGTTTGTTCATTTCTAGACTTTGGTCTTGCTCCAGAACTTGGAATTCGCACATCTGTTTTACAGATCTGGTTTACTGGTATTTAGACTGTTGATTCATAGCTTCTCAGGCAGACACACTCCGACTTTGAAAAAAACACCCCTAAATAGTAACCTTCTACAACAAGCTTGTTGGGAAAGGCGGGAAAAGGGAGTGGGGGTCATTGAGTTGATTCTTTATTCTTCAAAATGGTGACCCTGAACCCTCACAAGGCACGGAGTGACTCAAAGAGTTACTATTCTGATGTACTTCAACAGAAGCAAATAAAAGAAAACCTATTCCACCATAAACAAGTTATATTCAGGCACTTAACAGCTGAAAATCGGCCACTAAAAGACTTTTTTCCTCCTGAAAACTAAAAAAGAAAATCTGCTGCTACCTGACACCAGAAGATTATAAAATCTCAATCTGCACGATGACAGACCAACTGGGCAAATCTCAGATACCCTGTTCAAGCTCTAAAGAAGTTATAATTAGGGCACCCGTAAGGGTTACACCAGCCAGGCGTAACGGGCAGGCTATGTCGGGAATACCTAAATGAGTGAGGTTGAACACTAGGACCACACAATAAATGAATAACACCCAGTGACTCCATTCAGATGAGAATTCTCCCTGGTACAAGTCTCAAAAACCCTGTTCAACCGTAAGGTTAGGTCCCCAAAAGGCCATAAAGTAACCAGAGATGGGGTGGGAAAGTAATCTTTAATTTAAAACCCCCAAAAATGGTTTCCTATGTGGCAACAGCTATTGATATGGACTACCAGATTTTTCTGTGTATAAGATGATATGTCTTGCCATATTTTTTTTTTCAGTTTAAATTATTTAAAAAAATTATTTTAAATTAATTTCATACACAGAAAAGGATAAACATATTTATTTCTTAATTTGCCTTTGAAAAACAAAAATGCGAGTAGTCTTATACATATCTTGTACACAGATTTGATTTAATTTGATTTGATTCAAGAACCGACATCACAGCACTCGGGGCATTTCGATAAGCGCTCTGTCCCCATCTTCAGCAGCCAGTGATGAGTTCAGACACTAATAGTGCAAGCAGCATTCTGATTAAACGTCCGTCTTGCCTTTCCTCTGAGCCTCAAGCATTTGCCAGAACCTCTCGTCACTCCCCCCTGCATCAATCTCATCAGACCGTGGTGATCCATCTGCTCCTCCGAACTGTCAACGCTCTCCCAAACAGAAACATATGATAAATCCTTTAAAGCTGAATAGTCTTAATTTGTTTTAATGCAGGTGGGGGCCGCTGTGGTGTAGCAGCTAGAAGCTCAACTGTGGTCCTGAAGGTCATGGGTTCAGATCCTCACGGAGCCGGATTTGAAATACAATTGATCTTGGCTCCCAGCTTTGAAATGTACCAGGTAAAGTCCTAGGTAGTAAAGGCGGCCGGCATCACCCACACAGTATAGGCTGACTGGTCTATAAAATATAGGTCTAGCCCTATATGCCCTATGCGCCTGAAGGCTCACATGGAAAGAGTCCTTTCCTTTATTATCTTTTTTATTGCAAGTATTGTAACAAATTAATAAACATTATGTAAAATATAATGCTTTAAATTTTATATAGTTACAAATCCTATTAATAGAGGAGGAGGAGGAGGAGGAGAAGGAGGAGAAGAAGAGGATATTTTTAAAGCTATGCATTCTCAATACATTTTGAGCTACACTGTAAAACTCATGCTGCTTTTCTGCAATTAAAGCATGACACATAAAAATAAAAGTCTAATGATAATCTTGTGAAAGCATGCATGGGAGATAATCAATTATAAACATAATAGGGGAGACAAGCACAATAAAAAAAAGCATGTGCATTTTGTTTAGGACATTTCCTGGTAAAGAAGAAAATAAGAGCACAAAACAATAAATATACATTAAGGGAAGCAACTCACTTCATTCTGGCGAAGTAATTTAGCTTCGACCTTGATGAAATCCAATGAAAACACAAAAGAAAGAAAAAAGCGATATGAAAACTATAACAAAATAATAAATGAAATAATAACTTAACAAAAACACATAGCGGCAAAGGCATCAATGAAAGAGAAAACACTGTTTAAACTACATTGTAATTAGTGGTAAATGTGTATTGCAGTATGTAAGTAGGTCACTAAAACGCTATTTATTTAATGCACCAGATTAACTCGTTCACCCCAAAATGCAAAAAAAAACCAAAAAAAAAAAAAAAAAAAAGTTGGGTGCAATTTCCCCCTAAATGTCACTTTTCTGACTTGTCTATAGTGACCTGTTATCGAGAGGCATGGTTAATGTTAATGGCTATTCTCCCGCCTATGCAAAAATTTAGAAGGTCATCATATAAATACATACATTAACTAACAATAGCATTTAGGGACATTTTCCTTTGGACTAAATCGATTTTTGGTTCATATCACGATAAGAGACCTATCAATGAAAGTGACCTCCTTTCATGTTATTGCCTCAATCTGGTGTTGCACTTCTACTATGTCACAGGGGTTTGAGTCGTATTTTACTTCTTGTAAACGCGATATCGCGTCTTCTATGCTGTGAGCGCTTTTAACACGAACAACTGAGCTAACCCCCCACCCCACTTCCCCCACTCCACAGCTTCAGCCTATGTCTGACAACTATGCAGCCACTATTATACGCTGCATATAGTTGTGCGAGCTAGGATGCACACCTGCGACACAGTAGAGGCCCTACATCAGATAGAGGCACCAATGGGAAGGGAGGTCACTCTCATTGCTGGGTCTCTTAAAGTGACTAGAACCTGATTTTTTTAAAGTTGACATCACAGTATACCGTAAGCCTCAGTGAGAGCGGTCATAGGTCATAGCAAAAGTTACCTGATACAGGTGTCAGGGCATGTGTTCCATTTAATGTTTCACCCTGTTCGTGTTTACTGACTACTACTTTAATATATTTTGATATATTTAAAAAATGAACATTAAGTAGATAAATTCAGTTTTTTTTTCAAATTTTCTAGTGAAACGTTTAAAATTGTTTTTTGAATAAATTTTCTCTATATTTAAGAGGTCTTTATACATATTTTTTTTTTTTTTTTTTTAGTATTTCGGGGTGAAAGGGTTAACAGAAACCAACATCAAAGCTAAGTGAAAATATTTATAAATGATATCTGTGTTATATCAGTAGAGGAACAACCACAGGGATACTTTAATAAAAGAAAAAAATTGCTATTTATATGCAACTAATTATTTTAGCTCATGTAACTGCTTTATCAATACCTGAGGAAAATGATGAGAACATAAAATGGGATGAATTAAGAGAAGTGAAGAAATAAGAGAAATGTCTGGTCAAAAACTAGTATCTTCTTCCTTTTCTTTGTTCACCAGCTGTAAACTCTGGTGGAAAGTCCTGGTTGTTTGTCCATTTGGACTATAGATTTGTGCCAGGGCCTGAGTTTTAAAAGTACATCCGTTTTACTGGCTAATTTGTGTGCAGTTGATTGTTCCTTGCCACTCAGGTAGATGCACTACGACTTCGAAGGAAGCCCCCCATTAGTCTACTATTTTGACATGCTTGCTGGAGAGGCAGTGGGTCTTTTGGGGCCCCCGGAACTCACTTGGAGAAACCACTAGTATCAACAGTTATGAGACAAAGAAGATAGCCCTATATCGGAAACATTCCAAGACCAGACAAAGACAGAATCACCAAGCAGCCACAGAAATGGATGAGGACATACACGAGAAACCCTTAGGTAAATGCCAATGAGAGTCGCCAGAGATGCTGGACTGGACTCCATCCATGACATCGAAAAATAGGTAGTAGAACGGAATAAAAAAATAGACTGTGAGCATTATGTGACATAATTTGGTACTTCATGACAATGATGATAACCTTCTAGACAAATTAAAACCATAAACCGATCACAATTAGATGTTGTCAATATCTTTTGGATCTGACAAGACAAAGAACAGACTCAAAAACCTGTTGGGGACAACTAGCAACATTGATGGAAAAAGAGATGGAGGAAGATGAGGAGATAACATGATGGCTCAGTCATATAAGTGGGACCAGCCAACAGCAGTGACATGTGTTTTGGGAGGGGGGGGGGGATCCAATAAACTCTTCGGCTCAGTACTACGGATATCGCAAAACCCTTTAGCTTTGATTCCATGACAGATACTGTAAATCTGGAAGATATGGCTTTTCTGCCTACCCCATGAGCGTGAATTTGGACCACAAAGAGTTTGTCACCTGGTCACCACACAGCTGGTTTAACCAACTGAGCTAGTGCGCCAGGCACAGCAGTGACATATCTATGATTCTGGTGACTGCCTGTGATAGTGACGCCCCCCTCCCCAACACATGCTTGTCAGCCAGGCAAATGATCAGGATTAATTCTTGTGATAACGATATTGCTAAACCAAGAGCTCTAGCTACTGTTGATGCTACTGATTTCCAGCAGATGAAATGTTAAAATGCACACTGAAACTAGGAACAGTGTTATGTCTGCAGCAAAGAAAATAGTATGTTTTCTTGTAACCTGGTCCTAAGACATATAAAAAAAGCACATTTAGCAGAAGGCAGACAGCTGAAATTAGGCAATAAACTTTAAACAGCAACAAAACAAGGCTTCTGAAATTTTATATAAGTCTGTGCCATACTGACTTAAAAACACAACATACTGCTGTCTCTATGTCGGTCAAACCCTGAAGAGTATGTAAAAAAAAGTGTTGTTTAAAATGTATTTACAAATAATAAAGTGAAATTTTTTTTTTTAACTTAAATTTATTGTATAAACATAGAAAAGTAAAGCATTATTTTCCACACCTTCAGGTGTATTGAACATGGGTCCTGTTCACGTCTGCTGGCCCATCTACACACTGCCTGAGCTTCCATTCATACTTTCTCAGACTCTTCTACAACAAGTGGTGTCACATTGTCTTCCCTCCAATTACATCAGCACCGATGTCACGTGTTCTCTACTACACAACAACACAGCTTTCAACGACCCCAGAACATCTACAACTGGCCCTAACCTAAACCCCCCCTACTCACAGAAGAAAGCAGTACAGCGTGACACCCCTCTGACCTAGATCAGACTAAGATGGACCAGGAAACATGAACATGTCCTGGACATGTGCTAGACCTAAACTTTATAGACCAATCGGCACTAGGTTGGTGATGTGGTCAGCATCACGCCGACAGCCTTTATACTTTCTAGGACTTTACATGGGACCCATTTAAGTCTGGGTCCACCTGGGACAAGGGTCATTTTTGGGAAGAGTTCAGCTCCATTCAAATCTGAAATGACCTTTGATTCTACAGATGAGAACCATGGTGGCTCCCATAAATGAAACTAAAATTTACTTTTGAATTATAAACTAAAATGTATTTTTTTTAAAAGGAACTTTGTTTATTCTAAATGAAAGTTTATATTATAAATATAAATTGACTTTTCATAAGTGTAATTTAATACCCAATCCCCCCCCCCCCCCCCAACCCCCCCCCCCCCCCCCAAGGAAAGATCCTTAGACGCATCAGGCATATTTTTATAGATCAATCAGCACTCAATGGATGATCACACTGGCTACCTTTACTTCCCAGGATATTACCTGAAACCTATTTTAGACAGGGCTGACATGGCAGCCAAAGTCAAATTTTAAGGAAAAAAATCATAAACAATGTGGATTTGAAACCTAGACCTCAGAGACCAGCCTGTGAGCATTTAGCATTAATGCCACTGTAGCTTCCAATATTATAATTACCTGATGAATTAATGTTTCAATATTACGAAAATTACATAGCTAGTTTTTTTGTATTACAATTATTACAGAATTAATTTGTCATTATTAATTATTACATAATTAATTTGTCAGTATCATTTTGTTTACAGCATTAATCTGTCACTAAATTACTTCAATTGATTCATCTATACTAAAATGAGCAGATCTTGTCAATATTATAATTATCTTTTCCATAATGTGTCAATATTACAGTTTTAATTATGTCAATTAATTTGTCAATATCCTTTTCAAAGACAAAAAAAATTGTGTACATTTTTCCTGATTTAATTAAACATGGAATTGAAATCTGAACAGCAAAAACAAAGTGTCTTGAAGAAAACAATTAAGCAATCAGTAAGAACACATTTAAGAAAAAGGTATAAAGGCTAAACATCAATAAGAAAGCATGTTATTTATATATGCCAACCCTCAAAGAACAGTATGTGGAACATACAAATGTGGAACTAATGAAGTAGGTAAAAGGGTATATAAAATATACAGTCATTTAGGAAAGAATATAAAATGCAGTCATATTTTTTTTTTTCGGGGCGTCATGTTATGAGAAAAAGGAAATTAGAACATGTGACCACTGAAAAAATCTGTGGGAAAAGAGGCAGAGAAAGACAGCGCGAGAAGATTCTTGACAGCCTTCTGTCATGGTGTGGAGGGTGTGTCAGCACACAAACTGATATGTGCTGCTGAAGATCATCGATTGTGGATAGGCATGATAGCCCACATTTACAAAACGCACTGGTAATGCTTCTGCCAGTAATCAAGAATTGAATACACTGGCTAAAAATAGCATTGAGAAGATGGAGTGGGGGTTGGTCTTCAAACAAAACAAAATAGAATTTTATTAAACCCAAAGCAAAATGACTTGAAATTTTCCCATAAGCCTCAGTGATAGAGGTTGTGGGGTCACAGCATGAGTCACCCAATACACATGGTTTTAAGCTGCTGAGGATGTATTCCAGTTAATACCTCACCCTGTTCGTGTTTACTGATTACTCCCTTCATATATCTTTACATATTTTTCCTGTGGTGAGAGAGTTAACAAAAAAAAAAAAAAATGAAATCAATAGGATGAAACAGAATAAAGTATGGGTAAACAAACCAAGATAAATGCTGTAACAAGCATGTTGAATGCTGAATTAGGAATCGTTCCCATAAGTTCTCCCTCCCCATCTTAAGAAGCAAGTGCATAGTTCTAATTCTGATGGTACCAGGAACAGTCTGCCTGTATATCCGTCTTGAGTGCTGAGCACCAGCCAGAACCCCTGGTGAGTCTTCCATAACAAGCATATTTGTTCAATATTTGTTGTGCGACAGCAGCCACCTGCCCCCCTACCCCGGGTAACAGCTTTGATGGGCTGGCTAAACCAGGAGAGGGTAGCCGACCTGGTTCTAAACCACTTGGTGATTCGGATATGCCTATCCTGCATGCAAAGACTGTACTGGCGGATTATGTGGATGAAACCCCTTATGGTTCAGTGGACAAGAAGGCAATTACCAGCATGCTCTGTGGAGAGCTTCAAGCAAGGCAGGGCACTTAAGATGATTTGGTAGTCATCCACTGCAACTAGGTGAATTTTCAATTTTCTCAACATTGTCTTGCCATTGGATTTGGTTTATACAATGGATCCACATTATGGCACAAGGGTAGTAACCCATACGTGCTATGTTCTACTTCTTTCTAAAGCCCAAGTCTGAAGAATCTCAACGCAGTGCACGAACTCTGTAGCACAGGTGAGGATCCTGAAATACTTTGGGTAGATTTTTATCAGCAAATTTTCCCTGGGCAGCGCCGTTTGGCTACTCTTTCCGATTTCCAACTGCAAAGGAATTTTTTTTTTACATGCGCAACAATACACATGAACGTCCGATCTTACTGCCTAGAGACCAAGGAAAATTACTAGAAGTCGACGTTAAAAATATCCCACTCTTCACCGGGGCCTGAACCTGAACCTCCAGCACTATAGACGGACGCCCTGCCTCGAGACCGCTCAGCCCCCTGCCATTGGATCAAGGTGGACGCAGGTGAGAGAGTGAGATCGACGAACAGGGCAACTCTTCCTCATTTAAATCCTAGTCCTTGCGCAAGTCACTTCCATCCCCTTTGGATGAAAAGTGGTCTTCATCACTCGTGATGGATGAACCACATAACCCATGTTCAAATACCAGACAACACAAAGAACACAGTCTGCTGTCTAGTACAGTCTCTTACTAAAGCACAGGTAGCTGATTCTGTGACAGACGATGACAGACCAGCTAGAGCACAGGTAGCTGATTCTGTGAGAGACAATGACAGACCAGCTAGAGCACAGGTAGCTGATTCTGTGAGAGACAATGACAGACCAGGTCAGCCTCACCTAAAAATATATTCCAGGGAATGTCCTAGGAAAAAAAGGCGGCCAGCATGAGGCTGGCCACATCATTCAATGCCGATTGGTCTTTGTAAAATGTGGATCCCGCACCATATGACTTAAACATGGATGGTTTTTTTTTTCAAAAATAAACATAAAACAGAATTGACTTATTCTATTCGCCCAGTAACCCGAAAATAATTGTTCATGACCCTGAAGGAATCTTCCAAGAAATATCCTTTAAAATTAACAATTTTATAAATGCAATTCGCTCTCTGGGGCCTAAATTATTTTTTGTATCAGGTGATTCATGCCATGACCCCAAAGACCGTTATCACTGAGGTTTACAGGAAAATTTGATATCAACTTGGCTTTAGAAAAACCATCTGGTTTGAAGGAAAACTAAAAATGCAATTATTAGTTAATATATTTGCATCCCGAACTCACAAACACTAGCACGGGCAAACCATGTAGAGGCAAATTGGAAAAGTGACAATATATTTGTGAAGTCTCACACCTGTATATGAAAGGTAAACAATACTTGTCACACACCTGTATATGAAAGGTAAAAAATACCTGTCTCACACCTGTAGTGAAGGTTTATAAATTTATATATGTGCACAGATATAAGGAAAAACAAATATTCACACTGGCATATACAATGAACTAGACTCAAAAAGCAAAGGAAATACCAGAACATATATAAAGATGAAAACTAGACGACTACAAGAAGAGAAAATATAAAAACTGGCATATAATAGTTTTACAGGAAGCAAGTGTGCTTCAATTCAAAAACATAATTTAAAAAATGTGCCTATTTCCCAAACATGACAGCCATAATATATTTTTCTTCAAGAAGTGAAAATTAATGCTAAACTGAAAACATAGTTTTTAGTGCACCACTGCCCATAAAAAAAAAATAATGGTAAATAAAAAAAATAAAAAAAACGAATTTGGAGAAACGGATATTTTATAAATACTGACCTTTTCTAAATTATCGATGCGCTGTCGCAGCAAACGATTTTCCGTTCGTAATCTCTGGATAGACGAAAGCAAAGACAGATAATGCTCAGTAACTCAAGAAGTGCGCATGTAACTTAGGGAGTGTGAATGTAGTTTGTAATTTTGAAATACCTGGTTCAATTCAGCTGCATGCAATTTCGCAGCAGGCCGCTCTGCATTGATTTTAATGGTTGTATGCAACACTGATCATCCAGAAAGCAATGGCAAACTAATGAATGTAAAACTGCCTAGAAAAATCACAAACAACAAAAAAAAAGCTGGGGTTGGTTCTGCAATATCCTGTAAAGGGCTGCAATTACCTGTTTTTATTTCTTCTTCTTCTTTAGGTTGCCCGGCTGTAAACTCCAGCGCACAGTTCTGGTTGTTCATCCACTTCTGGACTCCTAGTCCTGTTCCAGAAACTGGTGTTGCGTGCACATCCGTTTCACAGGTCTGACTCATCTGTATACAGACTGTTGGTTCCTTGCCTCTCAGGCAGATGTACTCTGACTTTGAAGGAAGCTTCCAATTAGTCAACTCTTATGACATGCTTTTGGGCAGGCAGTGGGTCAATTCTTGTTTTCACCATAATGGGACCTCGGAACCCAAACGGGGATTGTTTTTATTTAACTCCCTAATACTGATCGTTAGCTTTCTCCATTTTCTTCTTCTACACTCTGTCCCCCAAAGAAGCATAGGCTCCCCTCCAACTCAAGTCATCCTATGGTTCCTTTCCATCTGTTTAACTACTCTCTAGTTTCCTTCTTCTACACTTTGTCCCCCAAAGAAGCATAGGCTCCCCTCCAACTCAAGTTATCCTATGCTTCCTTTCCATCTGTTTAACTACTCTCTAGTTTCCTTCTTCTACACTTTGTCCCCCAAAGAAGCATAGGCTCCCCTCCAACTCAAGTTATCCTATGCTTCCTTTCCATCTGTTTAACTACTCTCCAGTTTCCTTCTTCTACACTTTGTCCCCCAAAGAAGCAAAGGCTCCCCTCCAACTCAAGTTATCCTATGCTTTCTTTCCATCTGTTTAACTACTCTCTAGTTTCCTTCTTCTACACTTTGTCCCCCAAAGAAGCATAGGCTCCCCTCCAACTCAAGTTATCCTATGCTTCCTTTCCATCTGTTTAACTACTCTCCAGTTTCCTTCTTCTACACTTTGTCCCCCAAAGAAGCATAGGCTCCCCTCCAACTCAAGTTATCCTATGCTTCCTTTCCATCTGTTTAACTACTCTCTAGTTTCCTTCTTCTACACTTTGTCCCCCAAAGAAGCAAAGGCTCCCCTCCAACTCAAGTTATCCTATGCTTTCTTTCCATCTGTTTAACTACTCTCTAGTTTCCTTCTTCTACACTTTGTCCCCCAAAAGAAGCATAGGCTCCCCTCCAACTCAAGTTATCCTATGCTTCCTTTCCATCTGTTTAACTACTCTCCAGTTTCCTTCTTCTACACTTTGTCCCCCAAAGAAGCATAGGCTCCCCTCCAACTCAAGTTATCCTATGCTTCCTTTCCATCTGTTTAACTACTCTCCAGTTTCCTTCTTCTACACTTTGTCCCCCAAAGAAGCAAAGGCTCCCCTCCAACTCAAGTCATCCTATGCTTCCTTTCCATCTGTTTAACTACTCTCCAGTTTCCTTCTTCTACCCTTTGTCCCCCAAAGAAACATACGCTTCCCTGCCACTCAAGTCATCCTATGCTTCCTTTCCATCTGTTTAACTACTCTCCAGTTTCCTTCTCCATGCACAAAAAGGATGTGGTTGGTTAAATACGTATCCTTTGTTGTGTGGTTTTTCTAGGCAAAATTTACATCCAGTAGTTTGCCATTGCTTTCTGGACGGTCGGCTTACTTGATACCACTGTCGAATCCAACACAAGGTACATGGGGTCGAACCCGGCATCCCGGCATTACGAAGCGTTCGCATCGACTTAGCTACAGAGCCGACCAACAAGGATGTACTGGACTGAAATTGGGACCTGCCTTAATTTCTTTCACTATGTGGGTTCCAGTACAAAGTCAGTCTAGGTATACTGTTATCAAGCTGTTCTCAAACTCCAGACCCTCTCCACCCCCTAAGAGTGAGTGAGTATGTTCCTTGTGTGTGTCTGCAGAATGTGTGCATGGGGGCGGATGTGTGTAAGTGTACCTGTGTGAGTGTAGCTCTGCATGTGTGTGCGTGTGTGTGTGTGTGTGTGTAGAATGTGTGCATGGGGGCGGATGTGTGTAAGTGTACCTGTGTGAGTGTAGCTCTGCATGTGTGTGTCTGTGTGTGTGTAGAATGTGTGCATGGGGCCGGGTGTGTGTGTAAGTGTACCTGTGTGAGTGTAGCTCTGCATGTGTGTGCGTGCGTGTGTCAGCGCTCATACATACAACAAAATGCCTCCACAAATGTAACACAACTCCATCCCATAACAATTACTGCCACATTCTATTATGCAAAAAAACATCCCATCACAAGAGATGTAATCAGATACGAAACCAGACATCCACTCACCCTTAATTCAATCTGATCTTCATTTTCTTTTGTCTTTAGGGCTGTGTATTCTTTTTCCAATCTGAAACACAACAAGAAACATGACAATCCGTCAAGTATATGACAACATTAACAGCCTTCTGGCAAACCGCTGTTTTACAACAAGGGAATAAAGCAAAATATCTAATCCATATTAAATGAAATAACTGCCCCCCCCCCCCCCCCCCCCCGCACCCAAAAAACTGACATAACTGCCTGTTTTTTGTCACTTCTGCAGTGTAGACAAGCAGGATGGGGGGGGGGGGGGGTTGAGCCTGAGGATATAGGGCCAGAGGGCTACTGCTGCACCACAGACTGTGCAGATGAGGTTTCATTTTTGACCCCAGTCACACAAAATTCAACAACCTGATTCGAACCTGGGTCTTATGCATGACAGCTTACCCTTTTAACTGTTCGGCCAGCCATTCCTACTAAAATAACATTCTTATAAAAAGCATATTGGAGTAAGAAAGTTGAAGGTAAGTGAGCAAGAGACAGACAGTGATACAAGCAGAAAGGTTACTATCAAGAGATGGACGAACAGCAGTCAAAGAGAGTACATCCAAGTTGAGCTACAGAGCATGTGGTGTTTTCTGGGTAAAGATTCAACATCACAACATTCTGGACAAGGCCATATCAGCTCCAACACCCCCCCCCCCTCCCCCCACTGTTATCCGGCTAACTGTCCATCTTGCTTGTCCCTTGAATTCACCAATGCATGCTTTCTCAGCAACACAATGAACATGCTACAGAAGATCAAGGCGGAGCATATATGGAAGCAGTGGCTCCATCTGATGCAGCACACAGCATTTTGCAAAATCACTTTTATTTTTGTCCCAGGGCCTGCTGGTGTGAAAGGCAATGAGAGAGCAGACACCCTGGTTGGCAGTGCGACTATCAAGAATGGGCCATCTATGGAAAGGAGAGACATCATCAATGCCATATAAGAGACTAAACGTTCTGAAGCTTTCAGTTTCATGGAAAATGATTTTTCACTGAATAGACTGCATCTGGTAATCTGGTAATTTTAGTTTCAGCTTCATAGCAAACGGGTCACCCCATCTTTGCTCCGCTCCTGTGCCAACGAAAAACACACAGAATGTTTATCACAGTCCCTTGTGGAAAGATTGACAGACTGCTGTCTCAGCAAATCTAGCCTACACTCGCATTAAAAGCATATGGTAGCCATCCGAAGTGCTAACACAAACAGTCTGACGTTAGAAATGCAGTTCATCATTGATGGTTGCAGAAGTCACCAAAAGATCAGCAGTTGCACATGCGATCAATTTTAATCAAATAATGGCCCCACCAATATTGCGACAACCGGCATCGCACCATTTTCTGAATCTACAAATCACACCACCCCGTTGGTCAGTGGGAAACATTTCCAATGAAATCCGCAGCTCACAGTGTCACGCCATGCACTCAACTCAGAAGCTGGGCAACGAAACTATATACTTCGTCTACAAATGGAGCAAAAAAGCAACGGCCACAGTCTGGCAGAAGCAAAAATGTATGCCTCTGCTCAAAACAGTGGCAGTGCCTAATGTTCATTTGGACCTGAAGCATTATGTGAGGGTTAATAAACTGTCACCCCAGCAGTACCCTACTATTAGCTGGAGAAGGGATTTAGGACATTACATCCACCAGCAAGCGTCACCCCAACAACGACCTGACTGCCTTCGTTAACGACTGTTCACCCAACAGCCATGCAGTTCTTCGGCACGAAGGAGACACCTTGAACTTGGGTTTCGGACCGCCGACTCGCTACACGAAGATATATGTGTGCTTCTGGTGTCCCGTAGCCAAAATACCATCTCACTGAATTACTAAAATTCAGCAGGCATACTCAAACGGGCAGTAGTTAAAAATGCCGAATGACCACAAATATGTAAGACACTGACACAGAGAATTCCCTATGCACACAAGGTCGGCATGACTGGCTCCAAGAAGGGGACAGTAAATTCAAATGGCTCAGTCAGATCAGACACAGTCCCTGCTGTGACAGAAAGTTGGCTGTAATAAAGGACTGCCGGAGAAAAGTGCACCTGAGGGACGGTTTCGGAAAGAGATGCATACTTTGTGATAGGGAATAGACTGCATACCATGGTGTACCAATTGGAGCCCTGAGACCGGAAAACCATGGGGGAGCTACCCGTCGTTACATCAACCAGAGCAGAATGAGTCAATTGCCTAAAAACACTTGGAGAAATACTCAGGAGATCAGAGCACTTATGGTCACATCCGATGTGTGATGAAGATGATCTGTAAATGTACAATGAACAATGAGTCTTGAGTGATGCAGATAGTCTGCAGACTCTCCCCACTACATCATTCTCTCCATGAGCTGGTTTTCAATATCTTCCATTTTACTTGACACCTTGTCCCACAGGTGAGACATCGTCTCTGCCTTGTGAAGCTGCAGTTCACCCCAAGTGAAGATAATGAGATCAATCATCAACCTCAGCCAAGCTTTATTATGAAGACGGCACCTTATTGATTGAGTAGTGAAATGGCACCCACAGGCTTCAGCATAAGTGCTTGCTTGTCCCGCGGTTTTGAAACTTTCTTGAGGCAACAAATTTTTTTAAAGATCTAGACTTCTATGTTGAGCCGTCTTCTTCTTCTCCTCCTCTTCTTCCTCTTTCTTCTCTCCTCTTCTTCCTCTTCCTTCTCCTCCTTCTTTTTCTTCTTCTTCTTCTTTTTTTTCTTCTTCTTCTTCTTTTTGGTGTTCTATCTTCTTCATCTTCTTCTTTTTGGTGTTCTATGCCGTATCCTCAGGTCAGCCCATCAGGTGGGCTGTCTCCTCTATGAGCTTGAATGTCAGCTGCAGGCTTTCCACAGTTCCCCACAGCTAGCTCTGCACACTTTACTCTTGAAGCCAATTTTTTCTTCAACAGTGTAAGTCTAAAACTAAAACGAGTAACTGAACATGTTCTGGCAAGTTAAAACAGCTGGCATGATAACATCCAGAAAGTGCTGATTGGTCTATAAATGGAATCTTCTTATTGGTCTATAAATGGAATCTTCTGATTGGTCTATAAATGGAATCTTCTGATTGGTCTATAAATAGAATCTTCTTATTGGTCTATAAATTTAATCTCCTTATTGGTCTACAAATAGAATATCCTTCTAGTTTTCATTATCTCCGCCAATGGTTCTCACATGAACAAAAACAACAGGCCCTCTATGAAGGCAGTGGCGCTACAAATGTCTTCTAATGATCCATACAGTTGGGCTTCTGGAATCAAAGCTGGTCAGTCCCAGATTCCCTTTGCCGCATGTAGAGAGCATATCTGCAGCACATGTTTGGTATTTTGTGAGGCACGCACCAATATAACACACTGACACCACTGTGTCTGTAACATTCCCAAATGTGTCTTGTCCTCATCTTCGTTAGTCATTGAAGAGTTTCGCAACTGTTGACACAAAAGTACTTTATGCAGAACACCCTATGAGATAAGATGCGTGCGGAAAGCAACTCAGCCATCTGAGATCGAGTCACAAATTATACTATCAGACACAGAGAACAAAATCTTACACCGAAATCAATTGAGGGGGGGGGGGGGAAGAAGAAGATAAAATGGTTCTGTCATTTCATCATAATGCAGCCACAATAACTACTACAGCAGATGCTACACCTAAAAAGATCTGATGTGAAAGCAAGAGAGCACTCAAGGAGAACATGGACCGATGATATTAAAAATATTCCACATTCACAATCAATGACAACAGCCTGTGCTATACCCATCAAGTACTGGACCGTCAATTGTTCCTCCCCATGTGGCTTTGCAGAAAAAGTGGAAGCTGGTGATGATGATGGAAATGATTAAGATGATGATGATGATGATGATGATGATGTCAATGACGACGATGATGATGATGACGATGATGATGACGACAACGACGATTATGATGATGATGACAACGACAATGATGATGATGATGACGTCAAAGATGACGATGAGGATGATGATGATAATGACAATGACAATGATGGTGACGATGAGGATGATGATGATGACGACGATGATGATGACGACGACGAGGTCGATGATGATGATGGTGAGATGATAACTATGGACGTGAAGATAATGATGACGACGAGATGATGATGATGGCGATGACGATGATGATGATCAAGAACAAAACCCTAAAAAAACACCACTTACTCATCATTACCACTGGCATCAGGACCAGACTCAAAATCAACAAAATCCATTGAGAATACACAAGTATAAGTGACCGCTGGTCATCATAATGTTTGACTGGGCTCAGGCTATTGTCCGCACACTCTAACGTATTAATCCTCATGAAAATTTAACATAAGGTATAATGTGTGTATCCAAGAACTAACCAACAATTAATGTCTGAAAATTACCGTTACAGTCCTTAGAAGGTTAAATTCTAGTATTTTTTGGTATTTCCATGGAAAAAAACCACACACAAATTAACGTCTGCAAATTAACGTGACAGTCCTAAGAAGGTTAAATTCTGAATAAGACGCAAATTAATTTGTAACAATTTTGGTGACTTAAATTTTAGTGTATCCACGAAATCAGACTAACTCACGGCCCGAAAAGAAATGTATCAGTTCTTATAAATGTAACGAAATCAGACAAACTCACGGCCCGAAAAGAAATGTATCAGTTCTTATAAATGTTAAGTGCTAGTTCAACTAGTGAATACGAGAAATCAGACTTCAATCATCTGGTTTGGAAATTAGTGTCTATATCAGTGTTTCGCAAACTTTTCTTAGTCACGGCGCAGTTTTTTTTTTTTTTTAATTAAAATTTTTCACGGCACACTAACCTAAGTAAAAGTATGACTATTCGTTTGTAAAAGATTTAAAAAAAAAAAAAAAAACTCGTATATCTTCGAATATTTCGCGGCACCCCTTTAAAAGTGACCGGTTGCGGCTTGGGGGCGCCGCGGCGCACAGTTTTGGAAATCAGTGGTCTATATCATAAACATTGGTCTGTGGAATAGGTATCTCATATATACAGAAAGTGCTTTATATGAAGGAAACACTAGAACAGTGGTTCTGAACCTTTCTAATGCCGCGACCTTTTAATACATTTCCTCGTGTTGTGCTGACCCTTCCAACCATAACAATGTTTTCGTTGCTGCTTCCTTAACGTCAGTGAACATGTTTTCCGATGGTCTTAGGCGACCCCTGTGAAAGGGCCGTTCGATCTACCAAAGGGGTCGTGACCCACAGGTTGAGAACGCTGCACTAGAACGTTGTACATTCAAGAAACATTAATAAACTGTTAGTATGGGAAGGAGTGTCGGCTCTCTGGCTAAGTCGATGCGAACGCTTCGTAATGCCCGGATGCCGGGTTCGATCCCAGCTGCGGGCCATGCGCCTTGTGTTGGTTTAGGCAGTAGTATCAAGAAAGCTGACTGTCCAGAAAGCAATGGCAAACTACATATATATATATATATGTATCTACTTTTTCAGTGAGTTAAAAAGTTAGTTGCGTATCTTTTTACAGGACGTGGCAGAACCAACTCCAGCATTTTTTTTTGCTATTGTGTTTTTTTCTAGGCAAGTTTACGTCCAGTAGTTTGGCATTGCTTTCTGGACGGCCGGCTTCTCGATACCACTGTCGATTTCAGGGTTGCCATATTGGCATTTTTGATGCCAGATTCCACAAATCTGGCATATTTGAAATTGAACTGGCATAAGAAAATGAGCTGGCATATTTAGGTTTTTCCTGGCTTTTCTTATCAAGATGTGTTCACATTTTCTTCTTGGTTCCTCCGTTAGAAACACGCAGATTTACTAAAAGCAATGTAGACCCACAGTTAACATCTTTATTTTAGTTTGGCATTTAAAGAGTTGGCCACTTTCGCCCTTACTTGCTTAATAATGCCCGTTAGCAATGAGAATATTCTCTCTTGTTACTTCAGCTAAATCAAAAGCAAGAAACAAAATACAACTGGATTTTCTTGATGCAGTTGTCAGAATTAGAGTAGAACTATTGATATCAAAGAAATGTTGCAAAGACTTTATTCCATCTAAGAAAATGCTTGAAGATTTTACATCCGAAAAGGTTTATGCTGCATCCTCCACTGGTTCCAGTGAGGATGACAGTTAAGAATTCAATCTAGAGCTTTTGATGTGAAGTGAGTACAATGTTACACTTTATTTGGCATTTTCTGGCACATTTTGGGTAATGGTTTAGCATTAAATGACGTTTTTTTTATCTGGCAACCCTGCTGTCGAAACAAACACAAGGTCCGCGGATGGGATCAAACCCGGCTGTTGTGGTTTTTCTAGGCAAATTTTACGTACAGTATTTTGTCATTGCCAACTGAGCGGTCAGCTCTTCAACCCGCTGTCGAAACCAACGCAAGACAAACCGTCCGCAGCTAGGATTGAACCTGGTACCCCCCCCCCCCCCCCCCGCATTACGAAGCTCGTTCGCAACGTCAATATATTTCAAAATGTTTATGTTGTCTCTCCAAACGACACCGTTTAATGTGCTAGATATGCCCGTCTAGTACACATATCCATATCAACAGAACGTCTTTTTAATTAGAACGCTGTACGTATAAATATTGCCAATGCGTGAATGGGTTTAAAGAGCTGTTAGCTAAAGTAGGCCAAAGTAGGATCATGAATAATGTAACTATATAACATGTCAGCAGCGAAAAAAAACACATGAATATGAATGCCTAACAATATTTTCAACAAGCTAGAGAGATAAACAACTTATTAAAATGAGAATTCTCACATGTTGTGTATTATGCAACACTTAGGCAATAAACATGCAACTGGAAAATCAAACTAAGTCCCTGGAGATTTAGATACACAGAATAAAAGGCCGTATCTCACGGAAACAAAAACAATCAAACGCACAGGTAAACGTTTTGGGGAATAAGAAAAAAAAAAACATGAAAAGGGAAAGAACTGGCGAAGTCCAAAAGAGATTCTCTGAAAGAAATAAAACAAAGAAACAATGGAAATATTTCGGTTACATTAAAAGACATAAGACTCTCAACGATTGAATAAATCAAGAATTTACATCACTGAATTCGGGACATTCCCACATGTGCTCCGTCCCCTTTCTCGGTAGCCAGCGAAGAGTTTACATGCTAACAGTCCTGCTTAAAAGTCTGCCTATATTTCTCCTTCAGTTTTGAATATCTTCAGACCTTCTACACACCACTAATAAATTAGCAACTGCAATTGTGAATGTTAGTTGCGTATTCTTTACAGGACGTTGCAGAACGAATCACAACATTTTTTGGGTGTTGTGGTTTTTCTAGGCACATTTACGTCCAGTGGTTTGCTATTGCTTCCTGGACGGTCGGTTTCTCAATAGACTGGAAATAATAATTATACTTAACTGCACTCTGGAACTGAATGACCAGTCCTAGAAACGAGCCCACGATCTTTAAAAAGCGAGGTAACTTCGCCACGGAGACCAGCTCAACGCAACACAAAGCCTATATATACAATACTGTAGATATCATGTGTTGACAATATACGTCTTTATCAACGAATTTAAAAAAAAACGCAGTTCCTAACGAAAACAAGCCATTTACATAACAGAAAAAAAAAACAATAGCACGGCCCAGTTTTTCACACACAGCCGTCTTCACTCGACTCCACGGCAGCAACATATGTGACATACTCAAGCAAACACCTTGACTTTTACAACCTACATTCCTTGCTCGTGTAGTCACCCACGACACAAAGCCGGCCTAAGAAACAAGCACAGGGCGCGTATCGAGGGCAATAAACAAGGGGAACGGGATTATACCTAGGGTCTGTTGCTGCGGTGTTGTCCAAGAGCCAGATAAACGGTAGGGCGGTGTTCTTCAAGTTGTGGTTTTACGGACACTGTCGATCAGCGGAAATTCACAGGTAGTTAGCCAAAAATCCCCCGCCCCTCCCCCCCCCCCCCTCGTCATAAGAAATCATCCTATCCTAAAAAAAAAAATTTCAAACCAAATCAAATAAAAAGCAGAGCCATTCAGCTTTACATTATCACAATCACAAACGTCAAATGAACGTCGCGGCTAGAAAGCCCCCATCAGCGCATGACAAAAAGACAGTGTTACATTTACAAACAAGATTGACAGACGAGTTAAACGGGTAAACTTCTACATTGAAAAACTGACGGAGTATTCTACACCACGGCGGCTCCCAAATATACAGAATATATTAAACTAAGGGTGTGATTCAGGAGACAGAATGATTCACACATCTTGCGTTGTTTGGGACTCAATGAGTTGCGTCGTGGGGCTGGGTAAATAGGTGTGGACGCCTAGGCAGACATATATCCAGTAGACAGACAGTAACACAGCTGGGCAGATAAGTTACAGCAGGGTAGATATACTGACAGGCAGACTGACGGGGTAGACGGGTGGTTGGGTGAACCATTGGGTGGTTGGAGGAGATGAAGGACGGGTGGATAAATAAACATCATCCTCAGCAGGTGCCTTGCCGACTGGCTTAGGCGATCATGCCTCTCCATAATCTGCGATCTCCTGCAAATATAGCAGTTCGTGTGCTGACACAAGTCCATGCCATGCAACAAGACTGTCAAGAATCTTCTGTCGTTGTCTTCCTCTATCCCTCCTTCCACAGATTTTTCCAGTGATCACAACATATTCCATTTTCCCTTTTCTCATAACATGGCCGAAAAATGATGACTGTCTCATTCTGATGTCCGTGATAAGCCGTCTTCGGGCTCCCGCCTCTTTCAAAACCTCTTAGCTGCTCTTTTTAGCTGTTCTGTGTATTTTAAGCATTCTTCTGTAAAACCACATCTTTGAGGCTTTAAGAAATTGTTTTGCCTGTCTACCGATTGTCCAGGACTCACAGCCATACGTTAAAACTGGATGTATGTAGCAAGCAAGAATACTTTTCTAACCTTTAATGACAGAGATATATTGCATAAGATGTTCTTCATTTTATAAAATGCAGTTTTTGCTTGTTCTATTTTGTTTCTTATCTCAGTTATGCATCTTCCATCTGATGTTATCCATGCGCCCAGATCCATAAATTTCTGTACTTGTCCAAAAATAACTAACACCATTTACTTTTATTACACATTTAGTAAAAATTATTTTCTTTGATATCACCATTACTTCTGTCTTTCCATTATTCAAACTGAGGCCCATTCTTCCACTTTTTACCACCAGAATGTCTATCATTTTCTGTAGTTTTTTAAGACTTCTTGCTATCAAGACTGTGTCATCATAATAACGTAAATTGTTTGAATTATGCCCAATAACCACAATTCCGGGCATATCAATTACAGATCTCATTATGTATTCACTGTATAGTAAAAATAAATCAGGTTACAGTACACATCCTTGTCGTATGCCCCTCGTATTGCTTTGAAATGCACCTAAACAGTTGGTAATTCTTATAGCTGCTGTTTGCTGCCAATATATATTCTTTATTATTCGTAGAACTTTTCCATCAATGTTTAATTTTTCTAACAGTTTGATTGCTTCTTCATTTTCAACACAGTCAAATGCTTTTGTATAGTCTATGAAGCATAAGTACAATTTAAAAAAACACACACACATAAAACACAGACAGACAGACAGGCGGTCGGACAGCCACACAGAAAGCGAGTCAAACAGACAGACAGACAAACAGATAGACTGACATACATACAGACATACAGACACACAGACATATAGATAGACAGATAGACGGACGGACGGTCGGACGGACCAACGGACAGACAAACAGACAGATTACATAAAACAGCAACATTCACACAAGACCGTAACATTCTCACAAATTACAGTAACATTTACATAAGACAGTAACATTCGCATAAAGACAGTAACATTCACACAAGACCGTCACATTCACACAAAGACAGTATACCTTACATACGACAGTAACACTCACACAAAGACTATAACATTTACATAGGACAGTAACATTCACACAAACACAGTAACACTCATACACAAGGCAATAACATTCATACAAACACAGCACCACTCATAAACAAGGCAAAACATTCACATAAACACAGTAACACTCATACACAAGGCAATAACATTCACACAAACACAGTATCACTCATACACAAGGCAATAACATTCACACAAACACAGTAAAATTCATACACAAGGCAATAACATTACCAAAAAAGGAGCCACATGGATACAAATGACAGTACCATGTACACAAAAGACAGCATTGCAGATACAAACACGCGAACAACAAAACAAGGCCAAGCACAAGCGATAGTGACAATCGACAAATTGAGTGTTGTACAAATCCCTCAGAAGAATGTGTACATTCCAACTGTGCCTAAAAATCAATACAACCAGAAAGCATGTGAGTCGCTAGCTGATATCAAATCGTGTGTGTGAGTACAATAACTAGACAAACTAGCAGCAGATACACAAGTTATCCTAACTTGGGCGCTCTGACCTCTTACCAATCAATTAAATACATATAGTGTAGAAGTGTGTTGTTGCCCTCTAAACGGTCGGCTCTCGGTAACACTGTCGAAACCAATACTAAGGCGGCCTGCTGCCAAATGGCCCGCAGCTACGATCGAACCCAACACTTCGCAATTACGAAACATGTTCGCAACTCCTACGCCACAGATGTCGACAACAACAACAAGAATAATAATAATAATAATACTAATAATAATTTGCTGAATGGCAAATAAATTTAAATATATCTGAAATAATTAGATAATTCGAAATGTATAACGTTGGGGGGGGGGGGGTAGTTAAGGGAATTAAAAGATGGGGGTGGGGGGAGGCAAAGAAAAGACTGAAATGACAACATCAATAAATGGACAGGACTAAATTACGATACAAATGTTCAATAAACGGATGACAGCAGAAGATGTCGGGTTTTGTGAGCTAGTGCTTACGTCGACATACCTCCACGACCCCTATGGGTCAAGGGCTATGTTTTATGTTATAAAATGTATACACACATAACTTAAAAACAAGACTAGTATACACATTTTCAGGGGCTGGGGACGGGACCACATACACTTTTTCTGCAGGGGGAGGGGCCTCAAAGGGCCCCAAGTTCTCGTGTTCCAGCGCCCCAAATGCACGTTTTAATTAACGTACAGCAAACGACATCTAGCCAGCCGGCAGATGGCACCACCACACGTCACGTTGTGTTTTCAGTGACAGGCAGTATTCTCCATCTAGCTAAGAACTCCAGAAATTTCCACAGGGTTTTACCGTGGTGGGCGATGGTGGAAGGAGGGAGGGCGTTGGGGCGTCAGGTTTCGCGTGAGAGGCTGAGGGGTGACGGTAACTAGGGGGATATTAGAAGGTATCCAGGACACGTTAGAAGTTAATTACAGGGTATTAGAAAGTTATATATATTAGCAGGTAACTAAAGAAGTTGGTTGCGTATCCTTTACAGGATGTTGCACACACACACAAAAACCAGCCCTCCCCCCCCCCCTACTCTCCTTTTTTGGACTTGCTCTCTGGACGGTCGGCTTCTCGAACCCACTGTCGAAATCAACCCAAGGCCCGCAGATGGGATCGAAACGGCACCTCGGCATTACAAAGGGAGTTCGTAACGCCTAAGCCACAAACGCCGACAGCAGGTAACTAAGAGAATAATTAAAGGGTAACGGGCACATTAGAAGGTAATTCTGGGATAACAGAAAGTAATTATGAAATATCAGAAGGTAACTATATGGATATCAAAGGTGATTTAAGAAGGTAACTAGGGAATATTAGATAGTAACTAGGGAAAATTAGATGGTAACTAGGAGATACTGGAAGGTAATTATGGAATAGTGAAAGGTAATTATGGGATATTGGAAGGTAACCAGGGGATATTACAAGGTAGCAAGTAGATACTGGAGGAGGGTGTAACTATGCACTAGTTAGATTGTAACTAAGGAATATTAGATGGTTACTATTGGGTATTAGACGCTATCTGGAGGTATTAGAGGGTAGCTGTGAATATAAGATGGTAACTAACGGGTATTAACTAGGCTTTATTGTAAAAAAAAAAAAAAAAATAACGAAGTAAACAGTCAATACAGCCTATCTTTCTATCGTACACACATCTTTTCACACATTTATTTACCTACATTTTTTTTTTCCAACACGCCTAAACATTTTACCTGCTTGCTTGTCTGTCTACATATCCACCCCCACCCCCCCCCCCCCACCCCACCCTCCTACTACTGTTCGTCCGCCGCAGGCAGTAGCTTGAGTCGTTGCAAAATTTTCCTTACTTTCATATTCGTCCCAGGGAATACAGGCGATGTTGGTAATGAGAGAGATGATAGATTGGCAGGTGCTCCTTTAATGAAGATGGCCGCCCCATGGATCACGCAGACATTGTCATTGCCCTTAGAGAGATTGGACGTTCTGAGGATTTTGGAAGCAACGTGTCCATATCACTGCTAAGAATACACGAACTGGGAGTAAAGCTCGGCACAGCCAAGCACGAGAAGCACACTGGACGCACACGAAGTCTTGTTATTCAACACAGGACTGGTACTATTAACCGCACGTCGCTGATGAATATGTTGAGGGGCGAATCTGAGCGCATATGGATATGTCCGGAGTGCTCTGAACATAATTTGATAACTCATAACTGTTCGTCCGTCCCTTCGTCTGTCTGTGTGCCTGAAAACACAGCCAAACATCAAGGCACGAATATAATTATCGAACGGTTTCGAAGTTGTGCTAGCGACAACAAAAAATTATCCAATTAACAAAAATTAACGCCTGTAGCACCTATTGATAAGAAGAGAACGTCACAACTACGCTTAACTTATTTCTTACGTGGCACTGCTAAATCAGAGGCATGCCTTTCGTAAACTGTATGTTTCGCGATCGATGTGTAACATGCGATCGATATGTAACATACGATCGATGTGTAACACGCGATCGATGTGTAACACTTACCGCAAACTGTGTGTCACATGCTAGATTTGTGACACAATGATCGTCAATTACATGTTACATGATATTGTTAGCGTAAAATATACGTTATCCGGGGATGATCTTCTTGCCCGATTTACATATTCATGACAAATAGTATGCGTTCTTGTTGAATCATGTGGGGAATTAAATTGTTAAAAATCATAACAGGCGGAAAGTGAACAGGAGACTGCCTGTGATTCTCTGCAGACACTCTTTATTGTAAATGTTCAATGTCGGATTAAAAATAGATATCATAGCACTCAGGACACTCCTAAAAACTATAAACGCCCCATCCCCACCTTCAGCAGCAAGCGAAGAGTTACAATTCCGACTAGAAAGCTCGACGAAGGGAATGGAAAAGACGTGCATAATTGAAACCGAACGTTTCGGGAGAAGGGAGGGGGGTAGTCTTTACTGACAAAGTACTAAGTACAACATAGAGACTGAAAAACTCAGCGGCGAGACAACAGAGCTACTCAAAGTGTATTTCGCACGTCTTGCCAACAGCTAGCTCCACTGCAGTCATTCTCTTTTTAGTCACCATTTTTATTTATTCAATTGTTTACAAAATTTGTAAGCCAGGATGGTAGTAAGTGGCACAGGTCAAAAGCCCAAGGAGAAGGGTTACAGCAACCATCCACACAGCCTAAACGATAAACCAAACCAGGACCAGTTGGCGGATATCATAACATCTAAACCACTAGACACACCGGTATACATCATATGTTCATTATTGAGAAAAAACCAAGTTAGATCTCAAAATATTCACACAACACGGCTGGCTACCCACACATCCCTGACAGAACAGAGCAGTGCGGTACCGAACTTCTTCTTCGGGTTCACCAGCTGTAAACTCTATCGCAAAGTTCTGATTGATCGTCCACTTCTGGACTGTAGTCCCGTTCAAGAAATTGAGTGTTGCGTGTGCATCCGTTGTTTTGCAGACTGTTGGTTCCTTGCCTCTCAGGCAGACGCACTCCAACTTCAAAGGAAGCCCCTAATTATTTGACTCTTACGACGTGCTTTTGGGTAGGAATTGGGTCTATTGTTGGCACCGAACTGATATCAATCAACAATATCGAAGGAAGTCCCTAATTATTTGACTCTTACGGCATGCTTTTAGGTAGGAATTGGGTCTATTGTTGGCACCGAACTGATATCAATCAATAATAAAGTTACAACTACCACACGTCGATCCTGTACAGGTACCTTTAATTTTATTCACGCATGAAATCCTAACAGCCCAAAATGAAAACCGAACTAGAGCCAGTCATCGTAGCATCTACGTTCTAAAACACTCACACACACCGGTGTTCATGAACACAGAAACGTCCGTGTAGATCTCAGAATATTCACACAACACGGCTGGCTACATACACATCTCTGACAGAACGGAACAGTGCGGTACTGAAGTGATATCAATCATCAATAAGATTGCCACCTCATGCAGATCCTAACAGGTACCGTTAATGTTACGGCCGTTACCGAGCTGTCAGGTAAACCCATTTGACTCATAAGCCCGGCTCTCCAACTGCGTGCACATGTTGAGGTAAATGTTTATAGGGATCGCGCGATGACATGTCGAGTACTCATGTGTACATAGGCGCCGGAACCTGTGAGATCGGACCCCAAAAGCCCCGGTCGTCAATAACTGCAGGGTTAGGTTAGTTGCGTATCCTTTACAGGACGTTGCAGAACCAACCCCAACAGCCCGTTGGCTGTTGTGGGCTGGTGTGTGGTTTTTCTAGGCAAATTTACGTCCAATAGTTTGCTATTGCTCGCTGGACGGTCGGCTTTCTTGATACCACTGTCGAAACCAGCGCAAGGCGCATGGCCCGCAGCTGGGATCGAACTCGGTATCCCGAAGCGTTCACACATCAACTTAGCCACAGAGCCGACAACTGGAGCGTTACGAGCCTTAAAGGAGGCTGAATTACAGCCATTAACAATGAATACGGTACATACATTCTCTTTTAGAGTATTAAGGCCCGGGAAGTAAAAGGCGACCGGCTTATGTTGACCCCTTTTCCCCCCCTGCCGTTGGTGCAAAAATATATTCTGCCCTATATGCCCCAAAATGTCTGAAGATGAAATCTTTTTTTTTTTTAAAATTAATCATAACTAACATTTGAATCACCACAATTTTTAGAAGGCGGGTTGAAAAAAACTAAGCCTTGGTTTATTGACTTACACATGACAGACCCCTAATTGTTACACTGTGGGACGCCCCCGTTCATGTGACGGGCGGATGGAGATGCACGGTCCCGTTCAATATTCCATCTGCGGGAGGCGTTACTGAGGCGGCCCCCGAAGCCGGGGGTCGATGGAAAAATTTGGGTTTCATTTCCCCCTCAAAGTCTGGGTGCCCCACACTTTTTTTTTTTTCTCTTTTTGTGATTTCTGCTACTCAAAACACCTTAAAATGATTCGTTCTCCAAAGAACTGATTACAGCGATAACCGTTTTTTTACGGGTTTGGGGTAC
>CAJHNH020001353.1:147500-175574 GCA_905116865.2 Candidula unifasciata | reverse complement strand
GTGTGTTGTGGGTGTTGACAGGGTGTCAGTATTCGCGGTGTGTCTGTGCGCACACATTTGAGTGATTCTTCATATAATTGAGTCTCTTAGCTGATCTATGTTATTCTGTGTATATGTGTGTATGTTTGCTATTCCTTAGATTCTTGACATCTATGTGTACGTGTGTGTTGTATTAGGAATGTGTAAGCATTGTGTGCGCACGAGTAACGGTTAGTGGACTCGTGTTTGTTACCTTAGTGTGTGAAATAAAGCACTCTATGTCTATACTCTTGCTTAGCACGCATTCTCTAGCTACAATATTCCTGGATTAAATCTCTGATGTCTGTTGTTTGAACTGCGATTATGTCGGGAATTGGACTTGATATTCTTCACAATTGGGTGTGCTTGAGATAATCCTGATATGCAATATAACGTGCTACCCTTTACACCTTGGTTTGTCTGTGACTATCCAAACAAACGTTAGAGACTTTATATCCGCCACACCTTGGTTTGTCTATGTTTATCCTTACACGTGTTTAGACTTTCTGTCCATCACACATTGGTTTGTCCTAGACTGTTCTAAAATATGTTAAGACGTTCTAACAGCCACATATTGGTTTGTCAAGGATTATACTGATTAGACTGCGCTCCTCAAACCTTGGATTATCTGAGATTATTCTGCCATTCAATAATGTTTGCTGCTATTTACACTTTGGTTAATCTAATATTATCTTAAAACACATTAACTGATTCAGTAAGTATGATAGACTAGATTAAAAATGTATTGAGAAATAATTACTAGCATTATGACCAAATTAAAACATGCAAAATACAAAATACAGCCTCGTAACAAGCAATCGTATGTGCTATATACAAGTGTAGAGCCATTACTTTACTTGCAGCTTGAGCCTGAGACGACTACGCCACTAAACTGTGACAACATTCCGTGCCCTCTCATCTTCAAGCCTGTGTGTGGCTCAGACGGGGAGACCTATAGCAACGCGTGCGTTCTTGGGGCGGAGAACTGTAGAAGAGGTCCTGCTGACAAAATCTTCATCGAGCATGAGGGCTTTTGTCCCCCGGGTCAGCAGGAGACGACGACAACAGTTCGTACTTTTAGCACTTGACTCTTGACTATAATGTTGCAAGGCGTTTTAGCTAAGCTGTAATGCTTGTTGTTTCAATGTCTACGTTTTGAGTCATTATAACTGTTGAATTAGTTACTGTTCGTTTGTATGTGTTGGGTAATGGCTTGTGTTTGTTTGCGACTTAGTAGGTGTGCGTTTGTGAATGTTTTGTGTATATACAACTGCTAGCTATGTGTTGTGGATGTTGATAGGGTGGGAGTCATCGCGGTATGTCGGCGCGCACCCCTTTAAGGGATTCTTCAAATAATTGAGTTTTTTTTTAAAACTTACCTATGTTTTTCTGTGAATCTATTTATGGGTGTGTTAGCTAGTGATCAGATACTTAACATCTGTGTGTACATGTGTGTTGTATTTTAATGTATATGTATTTAGTGGACCAGATTAGTGGTTACTGAACTTGTGTTTGTAGCATTAGTCTGTAAAATATTGCATTGCAGGCACTTACTCTTGCTTAGCATGCAGTCCCTAGCTACAGTATTTCTTGTCTAAATCTCTGCTCTCCATTGATTGGTCTGTGAATATGTGTAGGGATTTTGACTTGCTACGCTTTACAAATGGGTTTGTCTGAGATTATCTTGATATCCAGCAAGGCATGCTATCCGTCAAACCTGGCTTTGTCTGTGTTTATCCTGACACGCGTTATGATTTCTGTAATTCACAAATGGGTTTTCAAGGGTTACCCTGATATATTCGACGAGTTTCTTACCATCAAATCTTGGTTTCTCTGGAACTGTCCTTACATCCGTTAAGTCTTTTCGACCGTCAGCCTGTGGATTGTCTGAGATTATCCTGTCTTTTAATATTGTTTGCTACAAGTCACACATAGGTTTGTCTGATACTATCCTGATACACGCTGGTTGTCTTTAATATCGACGATGGACTGGATTAAAAATGTATTCAAAATGACTGCTTGCGTTATGGCCAAATTAAAACATGCAAAAAAAAAATATTTAAAAAACAAATAGAGACTTGTAACAAGCAATGGTATGTGCTATATACAAGTGTGGAGCCATTACTTTACTTGCAGCTAGAGCCTGAGACGACTACGCTCCTAAACTGTGACAACATTCCGTGCCCTCTCATCTTCAAGCCAGTATGTGGCTCGGACGGGGAGAACTATAGCAACGCGTGCGTTCTTGGGGCGGAGAACTGTAGAAGAGGTCCTGATGACAAAATCTTCATCGAGCATGAGGGCTTTTGTTCCCCTGGTCAGCCGGAGACGACGACAACAGTTCGTAGTTTTAGTACTCGACTCTTTACTATAATGTTGCAAGACGTTTTAGCTAAGATTTATTGCTTTTTTTTTTAATGTTTACGTATTAAGTTATTATAACTATGTTGTATTCGTTACTGATTGTTTGTGTTGGTTGTGCAACTGCTTGTGCTATTTTGTGACATTGTAATTGTGCGTTTATCGATGTGGTAGTGTATATACAACTGCAAGTTGTGTGTTGTGGGTGTTGACAGGGTGTCAGTATTCGCGGTGTGTCTGTGCGCACACATTTGAGTGATTCTTCATATAACTAAGTCTCTTAGCTGATCTATGTTATTCTGTGTATATGTGTGTATGTTTGCTATTCCTTAGATTCTTGACATCTATGTGTACGTGTGTGTTGTATTAGGAATGTGTAAGCATTGTGTGCGCGCGAGTAACGGTTAGTGGACTCGTGTTTGTTACCTAAGTGTGTGAAATAATGCACTCTATGTCTATACTCTTGCTTAGCACGCATTCTCTAGCTACAATATTCCTGGATTAAATCTCTGATGTCTGTTGTAAGAACTGCGATTATGTCGGGAATTGGACTTGATATTCTTCACAATTGTGTGTGCTTGAGATAATCCTGATATGCAATATAACGTGCTACCCGTTACACCTTGGTTTGTCTGTGACTATCCAAACAAACGTTAGAGACTTTATGTCATCCACACCTTGGTTTGTCTATGTTTATCCTTACACGTGTTTAGACTTTCTGTCCATCACACATTGGTTTGTCCTAGACTGTTCTAAAATATGTTAAGACGTTCTAACAGCCACATATTGGTTTGTCAAGGATTATACTGATTAGACTGCGCTCCTCAAACCTTGGATTATCTGAGATTATTCTGCCATTCAATAATGTTTGCTGCTATTTACACTTTGGTTAATCTAATATTATCTTAAAACACATTAACTGATTCAGTAAGTACGATAGACTAGATTAAAAATGTATTGAGAAATAATTACTAGCATTATGACCAAATTAAAACATGCAAAATACAAAATACAGCCTCGTAACAAGCAATCGTATGTGCTATATACAAGTGTAGAGCCATTACTTTACTTGCAGCTTGAGCCTGAGACGACTACGCCACTAAACTGTGACAACATTCCGTGCCCTCTCATCTTCAAGCCTGTGTGTGGCTCAGACGGGGAGACCTATAGCAACGCGTGCGTTCTTGGGGCGGAGAACTGTAGAAGAGGTCCTGCTGACAAAATCTTCATCGAGCATGAGGGCTTTTGTCCCCCGGGTCAGCAGGAGACGACGACAACAGTTCGTACTTCTAGCACTTGACTCTTGACTATAATGTTGCAAGGCGTTTTAGCTAAGCTGTAATGCTTGTTGTTTCAATGTCTACGTTTTGAGTCATTATAACTGTTGAATTAGTTACTGTTCGTTTGTATGTGTTGGGTAATGGCTTGTGTTTGTTTGCGACTTAGTAGGTGTGCGTTTGTGAATGTTTTGTGTATATACAACTGCTAGCTATTTGTTGTGGATGTTGATAGGGTGGGAGTCATCGCGGTATGTCGGCGCGCACCCCTTTAAGGGATTCTTCAAATAATTGAGTTTTTTTTAAAAACTTACCTATGTTTTTCTGTGAATCTATTTATGGGTGTGTTAGCTAGTCTTCAGATACTTAACATCTGTGTGTACATGTGTGTTGTATTTTAATGTATATGTATTTAGTGGACCAGATTAGTGGTTACTGAACTTGTGTTTGTAGCATTAGTCTGTAAAATATTGCATTGCAGGCACTTACTCTTGCTTAGCATGCAGTCCCTAGCTACAGTATTTCTTGTCTAAATCTCTGCTCTCCATTGATTGGTCTGTGAATATGTGTAGGGATTTTGACTTGCTACGCTTTACAAATGGGTTTGTCTGAGATTATCTTGATATCCAGCAAGGCATGCTATCCGTCAAACCTGGCTTTGTCTGTGTTTATCCTGACACGCGTTATGATTTCTGTAATTCACAAATAGGGTTTTCAAGGGTTACCCTGATATATTCGACGAGTTTCTTACCATAAAATCTTGGTTTCTCTGGAACTGTCCTTACATCCGTTAAGTCTTTCCGACCGTCAGCCTCTGGATTGTCTGAGATTATCCTGTCTTTTAATATTGTTTGCTACAAGTCACACATATGTTTGTCTGATACTATCCTGATACACGCTGGTTGTCTTAATATCGACGATGGACTGGATTAAAGATGTATTCAAAATGACTGCTTGCGTTATGGCCAAATTAAAACATGCCAAAAGAAAAATATTTAAAAAACAAATAGAGCCTTGTAACAAGCAATGGTATGTGCTATATACAAGTGTGGAGCCATTACTTTACTTGCAGCTAGAGCCTGAGACGACTACGCTCATAAACTGTGACAACATTCCGTGCCCTCTCATCTTCAAGCCAGTATGTGGCTCGGACGGGGAGAACTATAGCAACGCGTGCGTTCTTGGGGCGGAGAACTGTAGAAGAGGTCCTGATGACAAAATCTTCATCGAGCATGAGGGCTTTTGTTCCCCTGGTCAGCCGGAGACGACGACAACAGTTCGTAGTTTTAGTACTTGACTCTTTACTATAATGTTGCAAGACGTTTTAGCTAAGATTTATTGCTTTTTTTTTAATGTTTACATATTAAGTTATTATAACTATGTTGTATTCGTTACTGTTCGTTTGTGTTGGTTGTGCAACTGCTTGTGCTATTTTGTGACATTGTAATTGTGCGTTTATCGATGTGGTAGTGTATATACAACTGCAAGTTGTGTGTTGTGGGTGTTGACAGGGTGTCAGTATTCGCGGTGTGTCTGTGCGCACACATTTGAGTGATTCTTCATATAACTGAGTTTCTTAGCTTACCTGTGTTATTCTGTGTATATGTGTGTATGTTTGCTATTCCTTAGATTCTTGACATCTATGTGTACGTGTGTGTTGTATTAGGAATGTGTAAGCATTGTGTGCGCACGAGTAACGGTTAGTGGACTCGTGTTTGTTACCTAAGTGTGTGAAATTATGCACTCTATGTCTATACTCTTGCTTAGCACGCATTCTCTAGCTACAATATTCCTGGATTAAATCTCTGACGTCTGTTGTAAGAACTACGATTATGTCGGGAATTGGACTTGATATTCTTCACAATTGTGTGTGCTTGAGATAATCCTGATATGCAATATAACGTTACACCTTGGTTCGTCTGTGACTATCCAAACAAACGTTAGAGACTTTATGTCCGCCACACCTTGGTTTATCTATGTTTATCCTTACACGTGTTTAGACTTTCTGTCCATCACACATTGGTTTGTCCTAGATTGTTCTAACATACGTTAAGACTTTCTCACTGCCGCATCTTGGTTTGTCAAGGATTATCCTAATATCCGTTAAGACTGCACTTTTCAAACGTTGGATTGTCTGAGATTATTCTGCTATTCAATAATGTTTGCTGCTAGTCACACGCTGGTTAATCTAATAATATCCTAAGACACATTAAACGATTCAGTCGGAACGATGGACTAGAGTAAATATATATTGAGAAATGATCGCTAGCTTTGTGACCAAATTAAAACATGCAAAATACCAAATACAGCCTTGAAACAAGCAATGGTATGTGCTATATACAAGTGTAGAGCAATAGCTCTTTACTTGCAGCTAGAGCCCTAGACGACTACGCCACTAAACTGTGACAACATTCCGTGCCCTCTCATCTTCAAGCCAGTGTGTGGCTCAGACGGGGAGACCTATAGCAACGCGTGCGTTCTTGGGTCGGAGAACTGTAGAAGAGGTCGTGATGACAAAATCTGCATCGAGCATAAGGGCTTTTGTTCCCCGAGTCAGCCGGAGACCACAACCACGGATCGAATTTTAAAAAAAATTGTACTTTCCACTATTGATGATGTGTTTTGTATAAGATGACCTCTGTGTGCGCCATCGGTTGGCAACTGGGTCTTTGTATTGTGTTCTGCTCTCTGACAGTACCTACCTACAGCAAAAGTCTTCAACTTCCTTTTTGCCCTCTGGCTGCTGACTAATGTTTGATTACTACTGTGTGCCCTCATTTGTTACCCAAGAATATGCCCTTTTCCTTGTTTCTATTTGTTCTTTCAGCACCCACCTACATCCACCCAACATTTTCCGGTGTTTTTATCGAACGACGGATGACACATTTATGGGTTGGCTGCTTGATGTCAAACACTCAAATTACTCAGACATCACAGCCTTTTTGATGACCATAATGTTGGATTACCCGTATACCATACTAGTTGTCTGCTGACTGTTTTTAGTTTTTTTTTTTTTTTTTTTTTTTTAAGTATCCAGAAGCCATGAGTTGTTAACCCTTAGGCTCGGTATTATGGATATCGCAACCCTTTGGCATTGATTCCATGATAAATACCGTAAATCTGGGAGAAATGTGTTTTTTCTGCCTACCCCCAGTCATGAACCCGGACCACAAGGAGTTCGTCACCCTGTCACCGCGCAGTCCTGTTTAGCCAACTACGCTAGAGAGCCGGGCTGCTGGCTGTTTAAACTGACACATCGACCAGTACTGAGAACAATCAGTTATCAGTGACTTTATTCCCTCTTTTGTTTGCAGGGGCTGCATGAGACTACTACGCCCTTAAACTGTGACTATATTCCTTGTCCACTCCTCTTCAGTCCAGTCTGTGGTTCAGACGGCGTGATCTACAGCAACGCCTGCGTACTTGGAGTGCAAAACTGCAGCAGAGGTCCTTATGACAAGATCACCATCGACGACTGGCGTTCTTGTGGCTTCTCTAAGTGAGCCTGAAACTACGATGATGAAACGTTGTACATCAACAAGACTACACTACGAACAGCAGACTGTCTTTATTGTGAGAGATTATAAATATATCGTGTCATTTACAGTTAACCACTTATACTGTGAGAGATTATAGCTATTTCATTTCATTTACAGTTCAACCGTCTTTTTTGTGAGAGATTATAAATATATCGTGTCATTTACAGTTTAACCACTTAAATTGTGAGAGATTATAGCTATATCGTGTTATTTACAGTTCAACCGTCTTTATTGTGAGAGATTATAAATATATCGTGTCATTTACAGTTCAACCATCTTTATTGTGAGAGATTATAAATATATAGTGTCATTTACAGTTTAACCACTTAGACTGTGAGAGATTATAGCTGTATCATTTCATTTACAGTTCAACCATCTTTATTGTGAGAGATTATAAATATATCGTGTCATTTACAGTTTAACCACTTATACTGTGAGAGATTATAGCTATATCATTTCATGAACTGTTCAACCATCTATGTTAAAAGAGATTATAGCTATATCTGTCACTTACTGTTCAACTATCTAGGACGTAAATGGTTATAGATATATCGTGTCATTTACTGTTCGACCGTCAATATTGCAAGTGATTAGAGATATATAGTGTTATTTACCGTTCAACCTCTATGTTGTAGGAGATTATAGCTATACTGTGTCATTTACTGTTCAGCTGGCTTTGTTGTGAGCGATTGTAGCAATGTCAGATGTAGAAATAATTACAATCGTTTTTTGGGCGAAGGACAGGATACCAGGACAGGATACCAGGACATGATACCAGAACAGGATACCAGGACATGATACCAGGACAGAATACCAGTGCATGACTCTCCTGCTTTAAGGTGGGCTGGGTCTGTTGGCATTATTGACCTACAACTTTGTGTCGGAAGTATAGCTTTATAGCTTTGCTTCTCAAGAAATGCCGTCTTTACAAAATATGTTATGTTTTGTGATGCTCAATATTACCTGCAGATGTTCTGCAGTTTAGCAAGTATCTGTGAGCACCAGTATCTCTAGCAACCCTGACTGTTCGGTACCAGAGATGGCAGCACCAGTATCTCTAGCAACCCTGACTGTTCGGTACCAGAGATGGCAGCACCAGTATCTCTAGCAACCCTGACTGTTCGGTACCAGAGATTGCAGCACCAGTATCTCTAGCAACCCTGACTGTTTGGTACCAGAGATTGCAGCACCAGTATCTCTAGCAACCCTGACTGTTCGGTACCAGAGATTGCAGCACCAGTATCTCTAGCAACCCTGACTGTTCGGTACCAGAGATTGCAGCACCAGTATCTCTAGCAACACTGACTGTTCGGTATTGGAGATGGCAGCACCAGTATCTCTAGCAACCCTGACTGTTCGGTACCAGAGATGGCAGCACCATTAACTAACAACTCTGACCGACTATGTATCTGGACTTTGAATAATTTTAATCTGCTGTGCTCATTAGATGCCGTTTCGGGACTTTGACTAGGTATCTTCTCCGTATAGGTTTTCTTGTCCCAATTGTGGGAAAAACAAAAACACACTATTGCCTCTTCAACAAACATGTTGTATGAGTCAACTAATTTGGGGCATCTTTCGAAGTAAATATGTATTTGCCCAAGCTGCAACAAATCAAGAGTAAAAGTAAGACAGTTTTGTAAAACTAACATACACGCAACACTCGGACATTTTAAGAACAATAACGTCCGGAGATGGACGAACCACCAGAACTTTGAACTGGAGTTTACAGCCGATGAACGATGAGGAGGAATCGCTATCTGTTGTCCAGAAGAAAAGTTTTCATCTAAGCGGAACTGCTCACTTGCTGCGTATACTTCAGTCTCATTATATGTTGTGTATACTTCAATCTCATTGTATGTTGTGTATGCTTCAGTCTCATTGTATGTTGTATATGCTTTAGTCTCATTGTATGTTGTGTATGTTTCAGTCTCATTGTATGTTGTGTATGCTTCAGTCTCATTGTATGTTGTGTATGCTTCAGTCTCATTGTATGTTGTGTATGGTTCAGTCTCATTGTATGTTGTGTAAACTTCAGTCTCATTGTATGTTGTGTATGCTTCAGTCTCATTGTATGTTGTGTATGCTTCAGTCTCATTGTATGTTGTGTATGCTTCAGTCTCATTGTATGTTGTGTATGCTTCAGTCTCATTGTATGTTGTGTATGCTTCAGTCTCATTGTATGTTGTGTATTCTTCAGTCTCATTGTATGTTGTGTATGCTTCAGTCTCATTGTATGTTGTGTATTCTTCAGCCACATTATACGTTTTGTTTACTTTAGTTTCACTACATGTTGTGTATACTTCAGGCTCATTATATGTTGTGTTTACTTCAGTCTCAGTATTTGCTTGTGAATACTTCAGTATCATTAAATGTTGTGAATTCTTTATTCGCATTATATGTTGTGGATACTGTAGTCTCATTATATGTTGTGGATACTGTAGTCGCATTATATGTTGTGGATACTGTAGTCGCATTATATGTTGTGGATACTGTAGTCGCATTATATGTTGTGGATACTGTAGTCGCATTATATGTTTGTGATTATTTGATGAATGCTGTCTGGGGAAAGGGACTGCATATCTGCTAAGTGTCTGGACGTGAATGATTATTGCGTCAGCCAGATCTATTTGAAAGTTGTCAAGTTGAGTATCCGACGACTAATTGATTTCCCCACTGGAGAGTGCTTAACTAACACCGTGCACATAGTCACATCGTACAGCTGACACCCAACAACTCATTAAAAGTCATCTCTATTATCCTGCATAAGTCTATTTATTGGTACCAAACACAGAATGACTATGAAGATAAACTAGGGAATTTCCGAACTCTGTATGTCTAATACCCCCAGATACTCACTGATCTGCCTCCATGGCGGTGTCACCTCAAAAGAAGAACACCTAGCCTCGACTTGACGTAAGTCCACATCATTAGAGTCCCGCTCCTGGAGTCACCAGTGGCCTTCATAAGCCCTCAGTAACAGGCACTGTCACCTTGGCTGACTGGGAACCTCTAAACTACTTCAGTTCCACAATGTGCCCACAGAAATTCAGCCACGCCGAGAAATTCTACGATGACCGGCTGAACTTTTAAATCTGAGTCCCTCAGCACACAGCAGATAGCCGACGTCTACGTGGGTCACTCCTTCTTCGTCAGTAGAATAGGTTGTCATGTTTCCATAGTGAACGCTAATAGGTGCCGTCACCTAAGACAACATTTTTACACTGGAGTACACAGCTCAACTCTGCTCAACTCTCTCCTCAACTATCGATATCTCTGACTCTGCTCAATTCTCTCCTCAACTATCGATATCTCTGACTCTGCTCAACTCTCTCCTCAACTATCGATATCTCTGACTCTGCTCAAGTCTATGCACTGGAGCATTCCGAATAATACACTAAATTCTAATGAATCGTCTAACTCTCAAAACCCTCCCCCCACCCCCCAATGCCCCCGATCAACAACAAAAAAGTCACACACATCTTTATATATGCACACATCCTTGCATACTTCCGCACTATCACAACAAATGAAAAGCACTAACTGGACAATCCCGGATTTCTTCCGGCCCAGCGTGAGTTTCGTTATTTCCGTGCAAACCACTGTTAGCCGTAAAACTCCAGAAAAACCTCTTTTCTGACTTTGTGCACAGAGTGGACCTTTTGCACTTGTCTCTGTCACGCATTATCATCATCTAGCGTCTTAAGGACTTGCGTAGGCAATCACGCCTCCCCATTGATACAATTGATCAGAAAAGTGAGTATTGCACACAACATTCCTTTATTCTTATTGCATGTTGTGTGTTTTTTCTGAGCACAGATGTAACTGAAAAAATATTAAATCTTCCGCTGGAAGATGATAGCTGACGGCAAATCTATATTAATAAAAATCTTAATTTTCCGATGTCGTTAGCTCTAAACTCGGAAACCACTGAACCGATTGCTTTCAAATTTGCTCACAACGTTGCCTCTGACTCAAAGCGTAATTTTTTGTCATAAAATCGCATAAATCACGAACGACCAAGTTCCAGCAACGGTCCAAACATTATTTGTTTCGTTGCCCGCCCGGATTTATTTTTAATCAATGGCCACCTTTGACTGTGTAACACCGAACTTCACATGATTACTATATACTTTTATTTCTACTTGTGCTTGTGCATTTAGTAGTGTAGTTAGTTGTAAGCATTTCTCATTTTACTCGGGTGATAGGGGTTCGATTCCCCGCTGAGTAATATAATTTTTTTTTGGGGGGGGGGGCGGCTAACTGGGCGGCTGCAATATCTACGCTTTTTTTCCCTTTGATTTGAGGGTTTACAGCTAGCCTGCGATGGCGGCGACTTGATGCTCAATGTTCATGTCACAGGTAATATTCGTTCGCCCTTGAGAGGGCGGTTGGCACCTTGTGCTTTATAGCTAGGCTGCGATATCTGACATAAAGTCTCCGCTGGGTGCTAATTTTTCTTTTTTTTCTCTTAAGGGCCGATTGGCACGTTGTGTTGTGGTTTACAGCTAAGCTGCGACACCTGCTCCTTACGCCCAAAGACATTCGATTTCAGTACAGTCCAAATTAGCTTTCCCTCGACGCTTCACTCAATCAACAACTATTCGTTGATGACAGAAACTGTTAACTAAGAAGACGCACAGTCCAGTTTTGTTTGGGTCGACACGGATGCCAAGGTTAGTTAAACATCGTCCCTTTGGAGAGGGTGATATGACGAGTGCAGGTTTTTATTTGTTCACTATTTGTGAGTATAGTGTACTTTTGATTTTTCTAATCACGGAATTTTATGTCGGGGACACACTTAAACTAAACACTCCGTGGCGACAGCATGCGGCGCCAACTCCTCTGTCTTCAACGACCTGTACAGACAGTAGTGACCCTTTTGTGTTGTTGTTGTGAATGTGGTGGTGGTAGTGTTAGCAGTAGTACTGGTACTCGATGGGTGATGTGGTAGCTGTTTCACTGGCCACATTTACTTCTCAGTACAGATTAATGCTACCCATTTTAGTCTGGGTGGACACGGATGCCAAGCTCAATTTAACAACAATATTTCGTCAGGCGATGACGTTCCCATACTTCGTAGAGGATGATATGATTGTCAGAAAAAAAAGGGGGGGGGGGTGTTGAGGGGAGCTGATGCCAGACACTGTTAACCGAGAGAGCTTAAAACATTTTTTTATACTTCTCAGTTCTAAACTATTTCTATTTTAACAATGTCGCCACATACTAATGTTTCAATCATTTGGCGAGGGAGATATAATTGGGCAGATGCTGGAGCCCTTGGTAGCGTAGTTGTATATTGTGTGTGTTACGCGGGTGACCGGCGATCAATGCCCCGCTGGGTGATTAAATATTTTTTGCCCCTAACTAGGCGCCTGGCACGTTGTGTTGTGGTTTACATCTATCCCTCTCCGAAGGGGTGATTTTTAATTAACCCTTTCATCCGTGACGACCCAATCCAAACTGGACGCTAAGCCGTCTTAGTTAACAGTTTCTGTCATCAATGGATAGTTTTTGATCCAGTGAGGCGTCAGAGCGAGTATAATTGGGACTTAAATCTGATGTCTTTGGGCGTAAGGCGCAGATATCGCAACCTAGCTGTAAACCACAACACAATGTGCCAACCACCCCTTAAAAAAAATAAAAAAATAGCACACAGCGGGGAATCGAACATCGGTCACCCGCATAAAGGGCGGAATACTTACAACTATACTACCAAAGACAGAAGACTTTAGGTCAGATATCGCAGCCTAGCTGTAAATTACAACACAAAGTGTCAACCGCCCTCTCAAGGGTGAACAAATATTACCCGTGACATGACCCTTGAGCATCACGTCGCCGCTATCACTGGCTAGCTGTAAACACTAAAACCGAGCCAAAAGAAAGGTGTAAATATCACAGCCTAGCTATAAACCACAACAAAACGTGGCAGCCACCCAGTTAGGAGCCTTCAAAAAAAATGTATATCATCCAGCGGGGAATCGAACGCTGATCACCCGCGTGAAAGGCGGAACGCTTACAACTACGCTAGTAAATACTCAAGCATTTAGTAGAAATGAAATTACATAATAATAATGTGAAGTTCAGTGTTACACAGTCACAGGTGGCCAATCAACTAAAAACACATCCGGAAATAATGTTTTGATCGTTGCTGGAGCTACGTCGTTCATGTGTTGTGCGATTTTCTGACAGAAAAACATGTGTTGTGTCAAAGGCAACGTTGTGTGAAATTTTGAATACAGTCGCTTCAGTAGTTTCTCAGTCTGTAGGTAACGACCACGGAAAATAGATTTTTAAAGTTGTTCTCCGTATTTCAGCTCTAAACGGCAATACTGGTTTGATGTTAGGACCAAATATTTCAAGTCTGAAACTAGTTTTAATTTCGTTTGGCTTGTAGATATTGTTTAATCTTATGAAAACCCCGCTTTTAATTTGCATTAATACCTTTAAATCTCTACTTTATATCTATACTTTATATCTCTACTTTATATCTCTACTTTATATCTATACTTTATATCTCTAATTTATATCTATACTTTATATCTCTACTTTATATCTCTATCTGTTCGCCCCTTCTCCAGTCGTTGTCCTCATTTCTGGTGTTGGACCCCTAGATTGGAGTAGAATTTCACCATCAGAGGTTAGATTGTTGTTTGCCTGATTTATTTTGTTATCTTTGTCTCGTGTCCGTGGTTCTTTAGACAGTTGTGGTGTGTATGCTTGATTAATATCGCTTGTGATTTCATGAGTAGGATGGGAGTGTGACATGTCACAACTGAAGTCGCATGTATGTTCTGACAATAAATCCTACCTAACCGTTTCAGCGAATCGCCCGCTCTTTAGTTTAACTTTTTGTTATCAAAGGTTAGCAGGCTTTCATCTAATCCACTGATTCCCAACCTTTAACCCCCACCCCCTTAACTAAACATATCGACATGTTATAAAAAAAATCAAGACAACAAGAAAACTCACAAGCACTGTTAACGAGATTTTGGAGACAAATAAATGCACATAAATGAAAGTATCAAATAATAAAAGAAACAATCACCGACAACAATCAGTGTGATGGTTAACACTGTTTTTCTTTAATCACAACTGCTGTTTGTGCTCTAGTGCTGCACAAAGCCCAACAAAGATCACTCTCCACAACACAGCTTTGTTTTCATAACTGCTAAAGCTGGAAATCCAGATTTTGTTTTCATAACTGCTAAAGCTGAAAATCCGGACTTTGTTTTCATAAGTGCTAAATCTGAAAATCCGGATTTTGTTTTCATAAGTGCTAAAGCTGAAAATCCGGATTTTGTTTTCATAAGTGCTAAAGCTGAAAATCCGGATTCAGAAACGAAAATGTAGAAAAAAAAACACGAATAACTAATTTGGTAAGATAAAGAAGAAAAAAATCCAAGCCTAAAAATATGGTTTTATCTTAAGCCCTTGAATTAAACTTCAGCTTGAATAGACTATGGCAGTAAATCAGTACCATTCATGAAATGATTTCTGGTTAACTTCTAGGACCAGTCAGACAATGATAGATAGAGAAAATAGAGATCGAACTTCGCTGCCTCTAAGTGTTACTGACATGTAAAAGCAAGATTCTTGTTTTCACACCTTAAAAAAATATATTCCAACAATTCCTTGAGATGAGGAAAAAATGAGAAGTTCTTGGATTTCGTTCCTCGTTTCCAGAATTATCCCCCCTCCCCCACAATTGCTATCATGACTTCACGTTTCAAGTCAACCCCCCCCCCCCCCCTCCCCCCCCCCCACCCCACCTTAAAAATAGCAGTGGTTGAAGAACTATCACATGATTGTGATGTTGTTTGTAAAAACATTTGTAGAAAAATATTTCTTCTTTTATTTTATCCTAACGACAATAAACTAATAACAACACTGAGCCAAATCAGTGGTTCCTTTTAAGAAAAAAATTAAAAGGTCGACCACTTTCAGACTGCTGCTAAATCAGTAGTTCCCTCCCATCGCATTGAAATATAACAGGGGACGTTTTAACCTTTTCAATAACTTTGTTGTTTCCTCTCTCCATTGTCTTCAGCAAAGACATCTAACCTACACTTCACAGTGTTGAAAGAAAGAGATTGGCTATCATTGCTCGCCCCACCCACAAATATTTTTGCTGCTAATAAAATGCAAGGTTTAACAATGTCCCCCCCCCCCCCCCCCCCAACCCCCACTTTCCCCTGTTGTAGGGCTTTCTTGTAATGCATCCATAGCTTTTTATTCTCTTGATAGAAAACATCTGTTGAATCCAGTTTTATTCACGTTGGTGAGTTTACTTTATCAGCAAAATATTCTGCAGGCTGCTAATTATAGATGACGTGTATTTCTTTGTTCTTCCAAACGTACACGTCTCATCGTACCATTGCTGAAAACACAATAACAGATAACAATATGGTTTAGTTATCTGCTTTTACTGTTTACAATCAGTTATTTGTGTGAGGGCCTTTCACCCCCTTCCCTACTGTTCTCACACGCTCGTTAAACTGTCAAATCTTTGCTCGTGTTTGGTCCCTCTATACAGAAAACCAGTATTGTCAACTGTTTTTCGCAGGGAGAACTCATTGTTAAAACTCAAGTTTATGAGGCCAAAAGTCAGTGCCAGGGACAGGCGCTACTCGCCTATTGGAGGCTACATTTCCATTTGTTATTTTGTTGTTTCGTAAAATGATGTGGTGAATGTACAACAGATAATCCAAACACTGATTCCACGTTGTGAATCTGAACAATAAAACCACAAACAACAGATCGCCCATATTATTGCCAGACATGCGCGTTTGGACAAACAATGGCTCATGTTCTCAGGTCGACACAGGCTAAAATTGGTAAAAGTGACATGGGGAGACAAGGGCGGCTGGCATCACTTTGACCACATCACCCCTGGAGAGCCAATCGGTCTATACATGATGATACTAGCACAATATGTTTCATGAGCTACTGGTTGAAACAAAATGTGCAGTGACCTTTGTTTCTACAAATAAGTTGTGTAGAATGTTGGGTGCCTCTTAGTTTCCGACTATTTTGCTTGGTCTAAGGATTGACGAGTAGGTGGCACTGGTGGTAGAGCACACACATACACACACACAGGGATAGACAGCGGAGATAACTGACAGACAGTGGAGACAATTGATAGACAGGGGAGACAATTGATAGACATGGGAGACAATTGATAGACAGTGGAGACAATTGATAGACAATGGAGACAATTGTTAGACAGGGGAGACAAATGATAGACAGTGGAGACAACTGATAGACTTAATTTATCCCCGTCGAACTCGAGTATGTGGATGATGTTTACACGAGAGGCACGCTAGTTTGGTCGTTCTCGGGAATCATGATCCTGTGGTCGTTCTCGGGAATCACGCTCATGTGTGTGGCTGATGTTACCTGAGAATCACGCTGTCACTAAATTCACACTTTCTCTGTTTTTCTCGTTAGCCATACTTTCAGCCTCCCCCCCCCCCCGACCCCCCACCGTAACCCACGCGTCCACTTTCTCGTGGCACTACCCATCTCACTGGTCAACATCGAGCCAATGATGACAATTCCCCGTGAACTCACAGAAAGTACTCTCATACCACTGTCCCTTCACACAATATTACACTTTACTTAAATCAGCACGCAACAGACAGACAGTGGAGACAAATTACAGACGGGGAGACATATGATAGACAGTGGAGACAAATAACAGACAGTGGAGACAAATAACAGACAGTGAAGACAAAAAACAGACAGTGGAGACAAATAACAGACAGTGAAGACAAATAACAGACAGCGGAGACAATTAACAGACGGGGAGACAAATAACAGATAGTGGAGACAAATAACAGATAGTGGAGACAAATAACAGACGGTGGAGACAAATAACAGACAGTGGAGACAAATAACAGACAGTGGAGACAAATGACAGACTGTGGAGACAAAAAACAGACGGGGGAGACAAATAACAGACAGTGGAGACAAATAAAAGACGGTGGAGACAAATAACAGACAGTGGAGACAAATAACAGACAGTGGAGACAAATAACAGACAGTGGAGACAAATAACAGACGGTGGAGACAATTAACAGACGGTGGAGACAAATAACAGACAGTGGAGACAATTAACAGACAGTGGAGACAAATAACAGACGGTGGAGACAAATAACAGACAGTGGAGACAAATAACAGACAGTGGAGACAAATAACAGACGGTGGAGACAAATGACAGATGGTGAAGACAAATAACAGACAGTGGAGACAAATAACAGACGGTGGAGACAAATAACAGACAGTGGAGACAAATAACAGACGGTGGAGACAAATAACAGACAGTGGAGACCAATAACAGACGGTGGAGACAAATAACAGACGGTGGAGACAAATGACAGATGGTGAAGACAAATAACTGACGGGGGAGACAAATAACAGACAGTGGAGACGAAAAACAGACGGTGGAGATAAATAACAGACAGTGGAAACAAAAAAAAGAAAGTGGAGACAAATAACAGACAGTGGAGACAAATAACAGACAGTGAAGACAAATAACAGACAGTGGAGACAAATAACAGACAGTGGAGACAAATAACAGACGGTGGAGACAAATGACAGATGGTGAAGACAAATAACTGACGGGGGAGACAAATAACAGACAGTGGAGACAAAAAACAGACGGTGGAGATAAATAACAGACAGTGGAAACAAAAAAAAGAAAGTGGAGACAAATAACAGACAGTGGAGACAAATAACAGACAGTGAAGACAAATAACAGACAGTGGAGACAAATAACAGACGGGGAAGACAAATAACAGACGGGGGAGACAAATAACAGACGGGGGAGACAAATAACAGCCAGTGGAGACAAATAACAGACGGGGAGACAAATAACAGACGGGGGAGACAAATAACAGACGGGGGAGACAAATAACAGACGGGGGGGGGGGGACAAATAACAGACAGTGAAGACTAATAACAGACAGTGAAGACAAAAAACAGACAGTGGAGACAAATAACAGACAGGGGAGACAAATAACAGACAGTGGAGACAAATAACTGACGGTGGAGACAAATAACAGACGGTGGAGACAAATAACAGATGGTGGAGACAAATAACACATAGTGGAGACAAAAAACAGAGAGTGGAGACAAATAACAGACAGTGGAAACAAATGACAGACGGGGGAGACAAATAACAGACGGGGGAGACAAATAACAGACGGGGGAGACAAATAACAGACAGTGGAGACAAATACCAGACAGTGAAGACAAAAAACAGACGGTGGAGACAAATAACAGACGGTGGAGACAAATAATAGACGGTGGAGACAAATAACAGACGGTGGAGACAAATCACAGACAGTGGAGACAAATAACAGACGGTGGAGACAAATAACAGACAGTGGAGACAAATAACAGACGGTGGAGACAAATAACAGACAGTGAAGACAAATAACAGACGGTGGAGACAATTAACAGACAGTGGAGACAAATGACAGACAGTGGAGAAAAATAACAGACGGGGGAGACAAATAACAGACAGTGGAGACAAATAACACATGGTGGAGACAAATAACACATAGTGGAGACAAATAACAGACGGTGGAGACAAGTAACAGACGGTGGAGACAAATAACAGACGGTGGAGACAAATAACAGACGGGGGAGACAATAACAGACGGTGGAGACAAATGACAGATGGTGGAGACAATTAACAGACAGTGGAGACAAATAACAGACAGTGGAGACAAATAACAGACAGTGGAGACAAATAACAGACAGTGGAGACAAATAACAGACGGTGGAGACAATTAACAGACAGTGGAGACAAATGACAGACAGTGGAGACAAATAACAGACGGGGGAGACAAATAACAGACAGTGGAGACAAATAACACATGGTGGAGACAAATAACAGACGGTGGAGACAAATAACAGACGGTGGAGACAAATAACAGACAGTGGAGACAAATAACAGACGGTGGAGACAATTAACAGACAGTGGAGACAAATGACAGACAGTGGAGACAAATAACAGACGGGGGAGACAAATAACAGAGAGTGGAGACAAATAACACATGGTGGAGACAAATAACACATAGTGGAGACAAATAACAGACGGTGGAGACAAATAACAGACGGGGGAGACAAATAACAGACGGTGGAGACAAATAACACATAGTGGAGACAAATGACAGACAGTGGAGACAAATAACAAACAGTGGAGACAAATAACAGACGGTGGAGACAAATAACAGACGGTGAAGACAAATAACACATAGTGGAGACAAATGACAGATAGTGGAGACAAATAACACATAGTGGAGACAAATGACAAATGGTGAAGACAAATAACAGATGGTGGAGACAAAAAAAAACAGACGGTGGAGACAAATAACACATAGTGGAGACAAATAACAGATGGTGGAGACAAATGACAGACGGTGGAGACAAATAACACATAGTGGAGACAAATAACAGACGGTGGAGACAAATGACAGACGGTGGAGACAAATAACACACAGTGGAGACAAATAACAGATGGTGGAGACAAATAACACATAGTGGAGACAAATAACAGACAGTGGAGACAAATAACAGATGGTGGAGACAAATAACACATAGTGGAGACAAATAACAGATGGTGGAGACAAATGACAGACGGTGGAGACAAATAACACATAGTGGAGACAAATAACACACAGTGGAGACAAATAACAGACGGTGGAGACAAATGACAGATGGTGGAGACAAATGACAGATGGTGGAGACAAATAACACATAGTGGAGACAAATAACAGATGGTGGAGACAAATAACAGATGGTGGAGACAAATAACAGATGGTGGAGACAAATAACACACAGTGGAGACAAATAACAGACGGTGGAGACAAATAACAGATGGTGGAGACAAATAACAGATGGTGGAGACAAATAACACATAGTGGAGACAAATAACAGATGGTGGAGACAAATAACACACAGTGGAGACAAATAACAGACGGTGGAGACAAATAACAGATGGTGGAGACAAATAACAGATGGTGGAGACAAATAACACATAGTGGAGACAAATAACAGATGGTGGAGACAAATAACACACAGTGGAGACAAATAACAGATGGTGGAGACAAATAACACATAGTGGAGACAAATAACAGATGGTGGAGACAAATGACAGACGGTGGAGACAAATAACACACAGTGGAGACAAATAACAGACGGTGGAGACAAATAACACATAGTGGAGACAAAAAAAAAACAGACGGTGGAGACAAATAACACACAGTGGAGACAAATAACAGACGGTGGAGACAAATAACACATAGTGGAGACAAATAACACACAGTGGAGACAAATAACAGACGGTGGAGACAAATAACACATAGTGGAGACAAAAAAAAACAGACGGTGGAGACAAATAACACATAGTGGAGACAAATAACAGATGGTGGAGACAAATGACAGACGGTGGAGACAAATAACACACAGTGGAGACAAATAACAGACGGTGGAGATAAATAACACATAGTGGAGACAAATGACAGATGGTGGAGACAAATAACAGATGGTGGAGACAAATAACAGACGGTGGAGACAAATAACACACAGTGGAGACAAATAACAGACGGGGGAGACAAATAATAGACAGTGGAGACAAATAACACATAGTGGAGACAAATGACAGGCGGTGGAGACAAATAACACATAGTGGAGACTAATGACAGACAGTGAAGACAAATAACAGATAGTGGAGACAAATAACAGACCGTGAAGACAAATAACAGACAGTGGAGACAAATAACAGACGGGGGAGACAAATAATAGACAGTGGAGACAAATAACAGACGGTGGAGACAAATAACAGACAGTGAAGACAAATAACAGACAGTCAAGACAAATAACAGACAGTGAAGACAGATAACAGACAGTGGAGACAAATAACAGACGGGGGAGACAAACGACAGACAGTGGAGACAAATAACAGACAGTGAATACAAATAACAGATAGTGAAGACAAATAACAGACAGTGAAGACAAATAACAGACAGTGGAGACAAATAACAGACAGTGAAGACAAATAACAGACAGTGAAGACAAATAACTGACAGTGAAGAGAAATAACAGACGGTGAAGACAAATGACAATGAGAGACAGTGGGAACTTTTTTTTTTTTTTATTTTTTTTTTTTTTTGCTGCAGGTTAAAATTATCTATATTAGTCTGAAAAGGCAGGTAATGCAGGCGATCTGCGAACAGGTGACCAGATCAGTCGAAGATATTGTCGTAGGGTAGATACAGCAACTGCAGACAACCAGAAGATCTAGGAGGGTACGACACAGTCAAAGATATTGTCGTTGGGTAGATACAACAACTGCAGACAACCAGAAGATCTAGGAGGGTACAACACAGTCAAATATATTGTCGTTGGGTAGATACAGCAACTGCAGACAACCAGAAGATCTAGGAGGGTACGACACAGTCAAATATATTGTCGTAGGGTAGATACAGCAACTGCAGACAACAGGAAGATCTAGGAGGGTACAACACAGTCAAATATATTGTCGTTGGGTAGATACAGCAACTGCAGACAACCAGAAGATCTAGGAGGGTACAACACAGTCGAAGATATTGTCGTTGGGTAGATACAGCAACTGCAGACAACCGGAAGATCTAGGAGGGTACAACACAGTCAAATATATTGTCTTTGGGTAGATACAGCAACTGCAGACAACCAGAAGATCTAGGAGGGTACGACATAGTCAAAGATATTGTCGTTGGGTAGATACAGCAACTGCAGACAACCAGAAGATCTAGGAGGGTACGACACAGTCAAAGATATTGTCGTTGGGTAGATACAGCAACTGCAGACAACCAGAAGATATAGGAGGGTACAACACAGTCAAAGATATTGTCGTTGGGTAGATACAGCAACTGCAGACAACCAGAAGATCTAGGAGGGTACGACACAGTCAAAGATATTGTCGTAGGGTAGATACAGCAACTGCAGACAACCAGAAGATATAGGAGGGTACAACACAGTCAAAGATATTGTCGTAGGGTAGATACAGCAACTGCAGACAACCGGAAGATCTAGGAGGGTACAACACAGTCAAAGATATTGTCGTAGGGTAGATACAGCAACTGCAGACAACCGGAAGATCTAGGAGGGTACAACACAGTCAAATATATTGTCGTTCGGTAGATACAGCAACTGCAAACAACCAGAAGATCTAGAAGGGTACAACACAGTCGAAGATATTGTCGTTGGGTAGATACAGCAACTGCAGACATCCGGAAGATCTAGGAGGGTACAACACAGTCAAATATATTGTCGTTGGGTAGATACAGCAACTGCAGACAACCGGAAGATCTAGGAGGGTACAACACAGTCAAATATATTGTCGTTGGGTAGATACAGCAACTGCAGACAACCAGAAGATTTAGGAGGGTACGACACAGTCAAAGATATTGTCGTAGGGTAGATACAGCAACTGCAGACAACCGGAAGATCTAGGAGGGTACAACACAGTCGAAGATATTGTCGTAGGGTAGATACAGCAACTGCAGACAACCAGAAGATCTAGGAGGGTACGACACAGTCGAAGATATTGTCGTAGGGTAGATACAGCAACTGCAGACAACCAGAAGATCTAGGAGGGTACGACACAGTCAAAGATATTGTCGTAGGGTAGATACAGCAACTGCAGACAACCATAAGATCTATGAGGGTACGACACAGTCGCGCCATTGTAAACCGTCATATGGTTGACCACACGCATAGACAGGGGCATGTCTGTGGGCCATGTACTCAATACAACAGCGGTCCATGCACTGCCAACTGGTGGTGCACTCGCCATCTGAAACAATCAACATTACAAGTTGTGATGTCTGAGCTACACAAGGTACCTGACACAAACAATCAACATTACACGGTGTGATGTCTGAGCTACACATGGTACCTGACACAAACAATCAACATTACAAGTTGTGATGTCTGAGCTACACAAGGTACCTGGCACTAACAATCAACATTACAAGTTGTGATGTCTGAGCTACACATGGTACCTGACAAAAAAAAACAACATTACAATGTGTGATGTCTGAGCTACACATAGTACCTAAAACAATCAACATTACAAGGCGTGATGTCTCTCCTACACATGGTACCTGAAACAAACAATCAACATTACACGGTGTGATGTCTGAGCTACACATGGTACCTGAAACAAACAATCAACATTACAAGTTGTGATGACTGAGCTACACATGGTACCTGACAAAATCAATCGACATTACACGGTGTGATGTCTGAGCTACACATGGTACCTGAAACAAACAATCAACATTACACGGTGTGATGACTGAGCTACACATGGTACCTGAAACAAACAATCAACATTACAAGTTGCGATGTCTGAGCTACACATGGTACCTGACAAAATCAATCGACATTACACGGTGTGATGTCTGAGCTACACATGGTACCTGAAACAAACAATCAACATTACACGGTGTGATGACTGGTAGCTACAAACAATCAACATGGTACCTGAGCTACACACAAACAAACAATCAACATTACAAGGTGTGATGTGAGCTACACAGCTACACATGATACCTGAAACACATGGTACAAAAACAATCAACATTACAAGGTGTGATGTCTGAGCTACACATGGTACCTGACAAAAACAATCAACATTACAAGGTGTGATGTCTGAGCTACACAAACAATCAACCTGAAACAAACGGTACCTGATCAACATTACAAGGTGTGATGTCTGAGCTACACATGGTACCTGACATGGTACCTGAAACAATCAACATTACAAGGTGTGATGTCTGAGCTACACATGGTACCTGACACAAACAATCAACATTACAAGTTGTGATGTCTGAGCTACACACGGTACCTGAAACAAACAATCAACATTACAAGGTGTGATGTCTGAGCTACACACGGTACCTAAAAACAATCAAATCAACATACAAGGTGTGATGTCTGAGCTACACACGGTACCTAAAACAAACAATCAAAATTACAAGGTGTGATGACTGAGCTACACATGGTACCTGAAACAATCAACATTACAAGGTGTGATGTCTGAGCTACACATGGTACCTGAAACAATCAACATTACAAGGTGTGATGTCTGAGCTACACATGGTACCTGAAACAAACAATCAACATTACAAGGTGTGATGTCAGCTAGGTACCTGAACAAACAATCAACATGATGTCTGAGCTACACATGGTACCTGAAACAAACAATCAACATTACACAAGGTGTGATGTCTGAGCTACACATGGTACCTGAACACAACCTGAAACAATCAACATTACAAGGTGTGATGTCTGAGCTACACATTACCTGAAACAAACAATCAACATTACAAGGTGTGATGTCTGAGCTACACATGGTACCTGAAACAAAAACAACACATGGTACCTGACACAAACAATCAACATTACAAGGTGTGATGTCTGAGCTACACACGGTACCTAAAACAAACAATCAATATTACAAGTTGTGATGTCTGAGCTACACACAGTACCTAAAACAAACAATCAAAATTACAAGGTGTGATGACTGAGCTACACATGGTACCTCAAACAATAAACATTACAAGATGTGATGTTTGAGCTACACATGGTACCTGAAACATGTGATGTCTGACTACACATGGTACCTGAAACAATCAATCAACATTACAAGGTGTGATGTCTGAGCTACACATGGTACCTGAAACACATGGTACAAACAACAACATTACAAGGTGTGATGTCTGAGCTACACATGGTACCTGAAACAATCAACATTACAAGGTGTGATGTCTGAGCTACACATGGTACCTGAAACAAACAATCAACATTACAAGGTGTGATGTCTGAGCTACACATGGTACCTGAAACAATCAACATTACAAGGTGTGATGTCTGAGCTACACATGGTACCTGAAACAAACAATCAACATTACAAGGTGTGATGTGTACTGAGCTACACATGGTACCTGAAACAAATCAACATTACAAGGTGTGATGTCTGAGCTACACATGGTACCTGAAACAACTGAGCTACACATGGTACCTGATCAACATACAAGGTGTGATGTCTGAGCTACACATGGTACCTGAAACTGAAACAATCAACATTACAAGGTGTGATGTTTGAGCTACACATGGTACCTGAAACAATCAACATTACAAGGTGTGATGTCTGAGCTACACATGGTACCTGAAACAAACAATCAACATTACAAGGTGTGATGTCTGAGCTACACATGGTACATCACAAGGTGATGTCTGAGCTACAATGGTACCTGAAAAATCAACATTACAAGGTGTGATGTCTGAGCTACACATGGTACCTGAAACAAACGATCAACATTACAAGGTGTGATGTCTGAGCTACACATGGTACCTGACACAAACAATCAACATTACAAGGTGTGATGTCTGAGCTACACATGGTACCTGAAACAAACAATCAAAATTACAAGGTGTGATGTCTGAGCTACACACGGTACCTCAAACAATAAACATTACAACATGTGATGTTTGAGCTACACATGGTACCTGAAACAATCAACATTACAAGGTGTGATGTCTGAGCTACACATGGTACCTGAAACAAACAATCAACATTACAAGGTGTGATGACTGAGCTACACATGGTACCTGACAAAATCAATCGACATTACACGGTGTGATGTCTGAGCTACACATGGTACCTGAAACAAACAATCAACATTACAAGTTGCGATGTCTGAGCTACACATGATACCTGAAACAAACAATCAACATTACAAGGTGTGATGACTGAGCTACACATGGTACCTGACAAAATCAATCGACATTACACGGTGTGATGTCTGAGCTACACATGGTACCTGAAACAAACGATCAACATTACAAGGTGTGATGTCTGAGCTACTCATGGTACCTGACACAAACAATCAACATTACAAGTTGTGATGTCTGAGCTACACATGGTACCTGACACAAACAATCAACATTACAAGTTGTGATGTCTGAGCTACACATGGTACCTGAAACAAACAATCAACATTACAAGGTGTGATGTCTGAGCTACACACGGTACCTGAAACAAACAATCAAAATTACAAGGTGTGATGTCTGAGCTACACATGGTACCTGACACAAACAATCAACATTACAAGTTGTGATGTCTGAGCTACACACGGTTCCTAAAACAAACAATCAATATTACAAGGTGTGATGTCTGAGCTACACACGGTACCTAAAACAAACAATCAACATTACAAGATGTGATGTTTGAGCTACACATGGTACCTGAAACAAAAACAATCAATGACTGAGCTACACATACAAGGTGTGATGTCTGAGCTACACAACATTACAAGTACCTGAGCTACACACCTGAAACAATCAATTACAAAGGTGTGATGACTCACATGGTAGCTACACATTACACGGTGGTACTACACATGGTAAAACAAACGATCAACATTACAAGGTGTGATGTCTGAGCTACACATGGTACCTGAAACAAACAATCAACATTACAAGGTTGTGATGTCTGAGCTACACATGGTACCTGAGCTACACATGGTACCTGAAACAATCAACATTACAAGGTGTGATGTCTGAGCTACACATGGTACCTGAAACAAACAATCAACATTACAAGTTGTGATGTTTGAGCTACACATGGTACCTGAAACAATCAACATTACAAGGTGTGATGTCTGAGCTACACATGGTACCTGACACAAACAATCAACATTACAAGGTGTGATGTCTGAGCTACACATGGTACCTGAAACAATCAACATTACAAGGTGTGATGTCTGAGCTACACATGGTACCTGAAACAATCAACATTACAAGGTGTGATGTCTGAGCTACATATGGTACCTGAAACAATCAACATTACAAGGTGTGATGGCTGAGCTACACATGGTACCTGAAACAAACAATCAACATTACAAGGTGTGATGTCTGAGCTACACATGGTACCTGAAACAATCAACATTTAAAGGTGTGATGTCTGAGCTATACATGGTACCTGAACAAACAATCAACATTACAAGGTGTGATGTCTGAGCTACACATTGTACCTGAAACTAACATTCAACATTACAAGGCGTGATGTCTGAGCTACACATGGTACCTGAAACAAACAATCAACATTACAAGGTGTGATGTCTGAGCTACATATGGTACCTGAAACAAACAATCAACATTACAAGGTGTGATGTCTGAGCTACACATGGTACCTGAAACAAACAATCAACATTACAAAGTGTGATGTCTGAGCTACACATGGTACCTGAAACAATCAACATCACAAGGTGTGATGTCTGAGCTACACATGGTACCTGAAACAATCAACATCACAAGGTGTGATGTCTGAGCTACACATGGTACCTGAAACAATCAACATCACAAGGTGTGATGTCTGAGCTACACATGGTACCTGAAACAATCAACATCACAAGGTGTGATGACTGAGCTACACATGGTACCTGAAACAATCAACATCACAGGGTGTGATGTCTGAGCTATACATGGTACATGAAACAAACAATCAACATTACAAGGTGTGATGTCTGAGCTACACATGGTACCTGAAACAAACAATCAACATTACAAGGTGTGATGTCTGAGCTACACATGGTACCTGAAACAATCAACATTACAAGGTGTGATGTCTGAGCTACACATGGTACAAACAATCAACACATTACAAGGTGTGATGTCTGAGCTACACACGGTACCTGAAACAAACAATCAACATTACAAGGTGTGATGACTGAGCTACACATGGTACCTCAAATTACAAACAATCAAACATTACAACAAGGTGTGATGACTGAGCTACACATGGTACCTGAAACAATCAA
>CAJHNH020001353.1:125000-137500 GCA_905116865.2 Candidula unifasciata | reverse complement strand
TAGAAAGTCAGTCAGTCAGTCAGTGTTGTGGCAATGTGTTTGGATAGCTGTAAGTAGTTTTCATGTCTTATAAAGTATTTCACGACAGTTGTATCGGTACAATGCTCTACGTAAGTAGCTGCTGAATTAATTGGGTTATTATAGCTGTAATATAGTAACCTGGTAATCTGGTAATCTTAGTTTCAGCTTCATAGCAAACAAGTCACCCCATAGTTGCTCCGCTCGTGTGCCAACGAAAAACACACAGCATGTTTATCACAGTCCCTTGTATAAAGATTGACAGACTGCTGTCTCAGCATATCTAGCATTCACACGCATTCAAATCATACTGTAGCCATCAGAAGTGCTAACAAAAACTGCCAGACATTAGAAATGCACTTCATCATGGATGGTAGCAGAAGTCACCAACAGATCAGCAGTTTCACACGCGATCAATTCTAATTACATGATGGCACAATATTTCGACAATAGGCATCGCGCCATTTCCTTCATCTACAATTCACACCACTACGTTAGTCACAGTCGAAAAACATTCCAAATGAAAACCGCTGCTCACAGTGTCACTCTATGCACTCAACTCAGAAGCTGGGCGACGAAACAATATCCTTTGTCTACAAATGGAGCAAAAATGCAACGGCCACCGTCTCGCAAAAGCAAAAAAAATCGCCTCTGCTCTAAACAGTGGTCCTGCCTACCAAATTACCAGATAGACCATCGTGGTAGATACAAGATCCATGACAATAACTTACTAGAGAAATATATGATATAAACATAAGCTTGACTCTCACTAGAGAAGTATATGATATAAACATAGGCTTGACTCTCATTAGAGTGGTATATGATATAAACATAGACTTGACTCTCACTAGAGTGGTATATTATTTAAACATAGGCATGACTCTCACTAGAGTAGTATATGATATAAACATAGGCTTGACTCTCACTAGAGAAGTATATGATATAAACATAGGCTTGACTCTCACTAGAGTGGTATATGATATAAACATAGGCTTGACTCTCACTAGAGTAGTATATGATATAAACATAGGCTTGACTCTCACTAGAGTGGTATATGATATAAACATAGGCTTGACTCTCACTAGAGTGGTATATGATATAAACATAAACTTGACTCTCACTAGAGTGGTATATGATATAAACATAGACTTGACTCTCACTAGAGTGGTATATGATATAAACATAGACTTGACTCTCACTAGAGAAGTATATGATATAAACATAGTCTTGACTCTCACTAGAGAAGTATATGATATAAACATAGTCTTGACTCTCACTAGAGAAGTATATGATATAAACATAGGCTTGACTCTCACTAGAGTGGTATATGATATAAACATAGGCTTGACTCTCACTAGAGAAGTATATGATATAAACATAGTCTTGACTCTCACTAGAGAAGTATATGATATAAACATAGACTTGACTCTCACTAGAGAAGTATATGATATAAACATAGTCTTGACTCTCACTAGAGTAGTATATGATATAAACATAGACTTGACTCTCACTAGAGAAGTATATGATATAAACATAGGCTTGACTCTCACTAGAGCAGTATATGATATAAACATAGGCTTGACTCTCACTAGAGTAGTATATGATATAAACATAGACTTGACTCTCACTAGAGTGGTATATGATATAAACATAGACTTGACTCTCACTAGAGTGGTATATGATATAAACATAGACTTGACTCTCACTAGAGTGGTATATGATATAAACATAGACTTGACTCTCACTAGAGAAGTATATGATATAAACATAGTCTTGACTCTCACTAGAGAAGTATATGATATAAACATAGTCTTGACTCTCACTAGAGAAGTATATGATATAAACATAGGCTTGACTCTCACTAGAGTGGTATATGATATAAACATAGGCTTGACTCTCACTAGAGAAGTATATGATATAAACATAGTCTTGACTCTCACTAGAGAAGTATATGATATAAACATAGACTTGACTCTCACTAGAGAAGTATATGATATAAACATAGTCTTGACTCTCACTAGAGTAGTATATGATATAAACATAGACTTGACTCTCACTAGAGAAGTATATGATATAAACATAGGCTTGACTCTCACTAGAGCAGTATATGATATAAACATAGGCTTGACTCTCACTAGAGTAGTATATGATATAAACATAGACTTGACTCTCACTAGAGTGGTATATGATATAAACATAGACTTGACTCTCACTAGAGTAGTATATGATATAAACATAGGCTTGACTCTCACTGGAGTAAGATATGATATAAACATAGTCTTGACTCTCACTAGAGTAGTATATGATATAAACATAGACTTGACTCTCACTAGAGCAGTATATGATATAAACATAGACTTGACTCTCATTAGAGTGGTATATGATATAAACATAGGCTTGACTCTCACTAGAGTGGTATATGATATAAACATAGGCTTGATTCTCACTAGAGTAGTATATGATATAAACATAGTCTTGACTCTCACTAGAGTAGTATATGATATAAACATAGGCTTGACTCTCACAAGAGTGGTATATGATATAAATATGAACATGGCTCACTAGAGACATATATATATATATATATATATATATATATATATATATATATATATATATATATATTTATATATATATATATATATATATATATATAGAGTCATCTCTAACTAGAAAACAAAATGATATACACAGAACACATACACAGACACAAAACTCACACAGACGAAACACAGACAGAACACAAACACAGACACGAAACTCACACAGACGCAACAAAGACAGAACTCTGACACAGACATGACACTAACACAGACAAAACACTCATACAAACGCAACACAAGCAGGCACAACATTCACACAGACAAAACACGCACATAAAAAGACACAGAAAAAACACATACACACATACACAAAACTGACACATACACAACACAGACCCCAAGTCACAACACTGACACACAGACATAACACTGACACAAACACAACACTGACACACAGACACAACACAAAACATACCACTCACACAGGGAGATGAAACACCCACAGACACAACTCTGACACAGACACAACACAGACACATCACTGACGCAAACATAGCACAGACATAGCACAGACACAGCACACACACAACAATGACACAGACACAACACTCAGACAGACACAACACTGAAGCAGACATAGCATAGACATAGTACAGACACAGCACAGACACAACAATGACACAGACACAACACTCAGACAGTCACAACATTCACACTGACACAACGCTCGCACAGACATAATACAGACAGAACTCTGACACAGACACAACACTCACAAAGACAAGACACTCACACAGAGACAAAATACACCGTAGTGCTGTCATGCCGGAGACCGCCAGTAAGGTGATGGCGTTTTTCTGTCGAGGAGCGAAATTACACATCCTAACCTGACCAGTCTGGAGCGATAGCGCTAGCTATGCGGCGCCAAATCCTCTGGCTCACGACTCTCTGTCTTCTCCGACGGTAAAACAGATAGCAGTGACATCATTTTAGTTATTGTGCTGGTGGTGGAGGAACAGACTTCCGGTCTGCAAATTCTGCTTTGAAAATCATTTGTCAAAAGACTGTCTGAAAGCCTCAGCCGACCCAAACTACAAGGCCAACAACCTGGAAAAAATGTACCAACTGCAAAGGCAACCACAGCTTCCGATACCAAAGTTGCTCCGCACTCAATGCTAACAAAACTGGTCAGGCGAGAAGCAAACCTAACACACCCATGAAAGTCGTCAGATGGAACCAGACTAACGTCTACTGCCCAGCTGGGAAACTGGAAGCAGCAGACACCGACAAAGTGAAAACGAAACTACAGCCAAGGACGATAATCCTCGGAGATTTTAACTGCCATCATCCGGCTTGGGGCAGTCTCACTGCAAACTGTGCGAGGGGGTGGTGGGGGGGGGGGGGGGGGCAGACTAATTTAGTTCGCAGAAGAGAACGAACTCGCCATTCTCAACGACAGTTCCTTAACCAGAATCAACCCCTGTCAGCGGATGAGTTTTGTTTGTTTGTTGTTTTAGTATCCAGAAGCCATGAGTTGTTAACCCTTAGGCTCGGTATTATGGATATCGCAACCTTTCGGCCTTGATTCCATTGTAAATACCGTAAATCTGGGAGAAATGTGGCTTTCCTGCCTACCCCCGGAATTGAACCCGGACCACAAGGAGTTCGTCACCCGGTCTCCACGCAATCTGGTTTAACCAACTACGCTAGAGGGGCGGGCTCCGGAGGATGAGAAACACGGTAGTCGATATCACCCTGACCACACCCGACCTGACAGGTTGCCAATGGGTAATCTCCGAGGATTCCAACTCAGACCACCTCCCGATTTCTGTCTACCTAAACACACAAGCCCACACAAAGAAGACAGCCTCCGGGCCACCTTCAACTTTAGGAAAGCAAACTGGGAAGCGTTTCAGAAACAGCTAGACGAAACCAAAGTAGAACGTGACCTAGGCGAAAGCCTAGAGGACTACACCGAAAGGATCAGGAATATTATCCTAATAGCAGCCATCAGAAACATTCCCAACAAAAACATGCCTAGCCACCTCTGCAACAAACAGCACCGACCCACCAATCCACAGGCACCTAAAATGAAACCGCCTGTGAGTTGGTGGAACGATAAATGCCAGACGGCGATTGATGAACGGAAAAGGGCTCTGCAAATATACAAGACCAATGCTAATCTTGCTAAATACATAATCCAGAGAAACGCGGCCAACAGAACCGTCAGGAAGTCCAAAGAGGATCACTGGAAAACATTCTATCAGACTCTGGATCCCAGCACCCCTGTCAGTGAAGTGTGGACCCAAATCAAGGCCATTCAGGGAAACAAAAAGTCGTCTCGAATACCCACTTTTGAATTACCGAGCCTAGCGATCACAGACAAAGAAAAGGCCGTCTTGTTCGGTCGATACTTCTATGAGATCAGCTCAACAGAGAAACTCGGCCCAACAGAAAGGGGGAGACGAGAACGACTATTAGCATCTGGGGAACTCGTACCTGAACCAGACATTAAAGACTATTACCTCGATTCAGACATCAATGTAGAGGAAGTGACCTCAGTAATCAGAGCGAAAGAGGACACAGCAGCTGGGGCAGACAATCTGAGCTACAATATCGATAATTTCCCCTGTTATCTTCTCCATCCTCGTGAACGATCTTGCAGAGGCCATAGGGGTCAACAATTATACGCCAAAAAAGAAGCGCATGGGCATTTACAGCAGGCTCATCGGGCAGAATAGTCAAAGAAGCCAACGGTGCTTCTCCATGACAACCAGCAGCATGACGATGGAGGTAACGGCAGTGACGCAAGCGTTTGCCTGGCTCGAAACACAAAAATACACCCGAGTATGTATACTCAATGATTCAATGAGTATGATCTGGAGGGTTCAGGCAGGTTCGGTGCGAAGACAATTGCTTGAATCATTACAGACGTCCACTGTGCGTGGAGTCACCTTTACTTTTCTTCCGGGACACGAAAGCGTCCATGAAAATGAAAGAGCTGACAGGTTGGCTGAATCCGCTATTACTACCGACGGTCAGCCTATGGATCATGCCGATATTAATAATGCCCTCAGAGAAATGGGAAGTATAGAAGACTTTGGTGGCAGTGAATCCACATCACTCACCACAATGGCAGACTTGGGAATTAAGATGGGCATAGCTAAAAACAAGACGCACACCAGACACATTAGAAGACGTGTTAATCCTCATAGAACTGGTACTATTAGCCATCGGACGTTGGGGTTCATACTGAGGGGAGATTCTGAGCACCTATGGACATGTCCGGGGTGCAATGATGATAACCCAACTAACTAACTAGCAAATGTCGGTCTGTCCCAGTACGCTGACGACTGCGCAATCTGGTGCTATAGCGTCAGCATAGAACGAGCCCGACACCAACTACAGGTGGCGACGGACACTGTAGCAGGATAGATGGAGAAGTGGGGCTTCCGAATCAACCCGACGAAATCGACCCAGATGATATTCCACTGAAAGAGGTCGTAGGCACATGAAGACTTTGATATCCGCATCGTGATAGACGGCCAAAGAATTCCGAGAAAGACTCAAACGACATTTCTAGGAATGTTGCTCGACCAAAAAATGAGCTGGAGTCGACACATCAAGCAAACTGTTGTAAGATGCTCAAGCAGCAACAACTTCCTCAGAATCATCAAAGGGTCCAGATACGGTGCGCACACCCGAACGCTACTGAACTTCTATAAGGCATTCCTCAGAAGCAAGCTAGAATACGGATGTATCGTATACGATGCTGCTTCCGATGCTCACAAAGCTCATCTAGACCGAATCCAGAACGAGTCAATGAGAATCATCCTGGAGGTAGGGAAAGAAACCAGTCAAGAAGCCATAGAGGTAGCACTAGGTCACATCCCACTAAGCCTACGTAGAAGACAACTGAGTCTCAGCTACTGGTCTTAAACGTCGCTTGACCCACACCACCCTGCCTCCCAGGCACTAACCGTTCACTAAAACCCGTGGTCAAGAGTCAGCATCCCACTACAGAAATTCCGGAGACCAGCCGCCTGGTATACGGCAGCAGAACTGAACACCACCACCAACAGCGGTATAAAGTACCACCTCACTACCCCAACTTGGGAGCTTAAAATTCCCTACACCGACGAAAATCTGGCCCACGCAATCGACAGAAACCAGGCCATCCTCAAAGCAAGAACGAGAGTCGACGAGTACATTAGGAATGCTGAAGTAGATACCTTGATAATCTACACAGACATCTCCAAAACCAGTACTGGTGCTGTCGGGGCATGGGTTTACATACCGGCTTGGAAGACAACCCACGAATTCAAGCTCACTGACGATACAGCATCTTCACGGCAAAGCTGCTAGGGATACTAAAAGCACTGGAGCTAGCCTGCGAAAGGCCCCCCCCCCCCCCATAAAACTCCTCATCCTCACCGACTCGCTGTCATCTGTCCAGTCATTAAAAGGCTATTCAAAAGTGAGCTGACAAGACCTGAAAGAGGAAATCCTGACTTTTCAACCATACTCAGAAGCTTAGGATGCCAGGTAACCGTTGGCTGGATCCCAGCTCACATAGGTACCGAAGGCAACGAAGCAGCAGACAGAGCGGCAAAAGGAGGCAACAGCAGCCCTAACACAGTATTCACGGGACTGGACAAAGTGGAACAAAAAGCAGTCATCAGCCTACAAATTACTTAAAAAGCCCACTCTCTAGAACCAAGTGCAAGCGCCGACGAAAATCCCTGTCATCCGTAAACTGGAAGATTCCACAGTCTTGCTGACCAGACCGATTCCGCACGCCTGTGTGCCAGGAATGCAGGGCCAACAGCTCTATGGAACACTTCCTGTTGAACTGTAAAACTTTTGACCTTGAAAGACAAGAGCTCGTTTTACACTTCAGAGCAAGAAACGAACCAATGACTGTCGAAAACTGCCTCAGCGCGATCGCTGAGGACCAGACTCAGCTACTTGTCAAGCAGTTCATGTGGAGAACAGGGAAAGCGATCTGAGAGCCATTCCTCAATCGAGACCAGAGCTGCACAACCCGATGTGGCCTGATCAGATCCTGCGAGTACCAGTGACACCCGTCAGAACCGGCTATCCTTCCCTCTCATTCTCCCGACCTCACTTTATGTTCTCTGAAGAATTCCAGCACTCTAAACCTATGCTACTTTCCCTGTCTCTGTCCCACTGGCGAATAACATTGTAAATGCCAAAGAGCTAACAACAAATCCTAATTTAGTTTATTTTCAGGTGCAAGAAGACAACGGAAATAGACTTGCCTAGAAAAAGGTGTTTCGTCCTTTTTAAGACGAATTTTTTTGTTATTTGAAGCCTCATCCTGGCATTTGCCAGGTGCCGCAATATAGGCAGGCCACAAATATGGCCAATTGTCTGAATGCGGTTTCTGGGACCTCATCCAAATGGTGACACTTTGTGTCATCGGGTGTTTGTCGCATGTGTGATGTCCTGGTGGGGTAGAAAGTCAGTGAGTCAGACGACGAAAACCACCAAAGGCCACCCGACGCTCTGAAGAAGACTGCTGAAGACATTGCACCAAAGGGGACCAGCACTCGGGGATTCCAGTCTCTCTTACTTCACCCTACTCCCAAACCACAATGCATTTCAGTCTTATTTCAGACCACCGGACCTAAACCCACCAGAAGTACCAGCGTCAGGAAGCAACCTCTCTTAAACTAACTGTGGATCTCATTCTTCCGACCTAACTATCACATTTCCTTGCACATTCGAGCAAATTAGTTCTCTCATTTGCAGCCTATCTTACCTCCACTACTTCTCCACACTCTGTGGGGGGAAAAAACGGGCAGTTCCCAGCAACAGAATGTGACGGCCCTGGTTGTCCAGAAAAGGAGCATTGTTGGACACGTTGTGCCCTGGTATTTGGCTTTTCCCGGTGGCTTTACAGAACGGCAACCAAGCAGCAACAGGGCACCAGTGCAGCGACAAGCACGAGGTAAACCAAGCAACAGCAACAACCAGCTAAAGCCCGCAGCTACTGATACCAAGAAAACTGGACCATTCCAGACCCAAATACCCCAAGCACTACACAGGACTTGCGAAGCAACAAAGAACCGGAATATCAGGTGTGACTATACACCACAAATAAAAGGAAACCAAATAAGATAGCCAAGGAACCTTCCTTCATATAGAAGGCCTCCGGGCAGCTGAAAAAGGATAAAATTTTGGAATTTTTGTTGGACAACTGGAATTGGAAATTGGTGGTGGTGGTGGTGGTAGTAGTTGTACTGGTACTTGAAAGATGGTGTGCTCAGTATAACACTAGCCGCATTTACTACGCATTACAATTCCTGCTGCCCATTTTAGTCCAGATGGACAGGGATATCAAGGTCAGTTACACACAATATCGTCAAGTGATGACTTTCAAATACTTCGATGAGGGAGAGAGCAGTACTCGATGGGTGGGGGAGAGGAGGGGTGATGACTAAAATTGCTAACCTAAAGAGCTCAACACATGATTTTAAAGTTTTCATTTGTTAATTTTGTATATTTTACTAACGCTACCTCCGTGATTCTTATTTTTTTTTAACGATTTACTTTATTATTTACTTACTTTTTACTACTTTACTTCGTCGCTCCTCTTCTACCTTGGGGTGTAGAGGTTTGCTAGAGAGATCGCCAGACGTCTCTATCAGCAGTTTTCTTTCTGGCTTTGTTCCATTCCAGTCCTCTGTCTTTATTATTTACAAGTACAGTAAAAAGCTTTATTTCCGTCTCTTGAAAATTACAAACAGCTTTAGCATGTGATAACCAAACAACCATTTTTTTAACTATCCTAATAATACCATTTAAACCACCACTAATAAAAAGACTCAATTATATGTAGCATGTTCCAAAGTCGGCAAACCAGACTATCTATATATTTGTGCTGACAATGAGTGCGACATTAACTATATTAGACACGTGTAATTTATTTATTTTTTTTCCAAGAACCTTCTGTAAGGGAGGGAGAGAGAGAGAAAGTATCAGACAATGATTGCGAAGATAATCATATTAGATACGTGAGATTTTTATTTTCTCTCTATGCCACAACAACGCCTGGCCGGGTACAGCTAGTTGTTAAGTAAAATAGGTCTCGTGATTATAATTTAAACTGCGTGTGCTGTGATTGATAGGTAATTGGAATATGAACTCTTTTTGTTTGTTAGTGGAAGCAGTTAAAGGTGTTAGTTTGTGTACTTATCTGACAGATAGTCAAATAGTAACATGTTTCGTCTATGAGTATGTTTGTTATAGTTACAAATATTGTACTAGGGTGATACTGTTTTTCTCTTAATGTTGCATATGTGTTTATACCTATATAAATGTTCTATTCTGGAGATTATTCCAAGAATTTTTTTAGGGAGTACTCAGGGGACGGCCGGAAACACACCGAAAACACGGGACTAATAGAGTGAAACCGGGACGCATCGTTAACCCCGGGTGTTGACGTTACGTCAAGCTGACGTCACAAGCCCCAATGCCCCACCAGCTAGAGACGGCCTTGGCTATACTGTCTCGGCGTTTGTGATTTAGGTGTGACAGGCGCTCTTCCTAATGCCGGAGTCCTTGGTTCGATTCTAGCTGCTGAGGATTTGTCTTGCGTAGGTTTCGACAGCGGTATCGAGAGCTAACCGTTCATTAGGCAATGGCAAACTACTGAATGTAAAACTTGCCTAGAAAACCACAACATCACCTTTACTACAATTTAATTTATTTTTGTGTACTGTACTTTACCACACTTTAGTTTATTTTAATGTACTGTACTGTACTACGCTTTACTTTAGTTTATTGTACTGAATTTTACTACACTGTACTTTAGTTTATTGTACTGTATTGTACTTTTTGTACTTAGTTTATTGTACTGTATTTTACTTTATGTACTTAGTTTATTGTACTGAATTTTACTACACTGTACTTTTTGTACTTAGTTTATTGTACTGTATTTTACTTTATGTACTTAGTTTATTGTACTGAATTTTACTACACTGTACTTTAGTTTACTGTACTGTATTTTACTACACTGTACTTTAGTTTATTGTACTGAATTTTACTACACTGTACTTTAGTTTACTGTACTGTATTTTACTACACTGTACTTTAGTTTAGTATACTGTACGTACTTAATTACACTTCACTTAACTTTACTTCACAAATAGTCACAGAGACATAATCACCTGGACAAATAAACAGACAAACTTTGAGACACACCTGATGCATGTATGTGTTTCTAGTCTCCCGATTCAAGCTTTGCAGAGAATTATCCGCGGCTTCATCGTTGTACCGGTCGCTCGCACTTGCCGCCGCCGCAGCCACAGTCGCCACCAGCAAATATAACACCAGATGACGCTGTGGTGTTCTTGTCATTATGTGCGTGTTGTTGATTGGGCAGATTCAGTATCTGTTAGGAAAGAAGACCCCACGTCAGGCTATCACACAAGTAACTCGCTGACTGTAGGTAACATCCGCTCTGTTAGTTCGCACATATCTCAGCCTTGTAGCCATGTTTTAGAGAGAGCTCATCCAAAAATGTCATTGTGACCTAGACTGGTAACTCCCAAAAACGTCTGCATGAATAAACACGTATTTTCGCAGGTGGCCTTTGACGTATAATTACAGAGCTGCTGGTGTTTTCATTGTCTTTAATCTGTGTTTGACAAATAATGTGTCTAAAAAAAATTAGACTATACAATAATTGACATAGGCCTACGTGCGAAGATGGCTTTATAATCAATTTACATGTGCAGCAATGCATAGTCATTATTTTGACAGCATATCCAGCATCAAATAAAAAAGACATCACTCATGGGAAGCTTATATTAGAAACGCCCAACTGAGAGTGACGCCTATGACACAATTTGATGTTTTGAAAAGTTCCCGTAACTCAGCTGTAAACATGCTGATTGTTTGCTTTCAGTCAGTCAGTTTTTTTGTTTTTTTTAAATTATGCCTCAAATAAGGCAGGAGTAGATGTACATGTTTATTTACATGGCACAAATTGCTTACAAGAACAATGGTATCAACAGGTTGATTCCAAACTTCAACAAATGACGCCGAGTAGTTACTGGATTACATATTTTTACATTCAGACAGGACCACTAGAAAAAACTATTAATCCAATAAATCCTAGTTCAGTTAACTATATCGGGTGTCTCCTTGTTTAGTTTATATCTGATGTCTCCTTGTTCAGTTAACAATTTAACTGATGTCTCCTTGTTCAGTTAACAATATAACTGATGTCTCCTTGTTCAGTTAACAATATAACTGATGTCTCCTTGCTCAGTTAACTATATCTGATGTCATCTTGTTCAGTCAACTATATTTGATGTCTACTTGTTAAGTTAACTATATCTGATGTCTTCTTGTTTAATTAACTATATCTGATGTCTTCTTGTTCAGTTAACTATATCTGACGTCTTCTTGTTTAATTAACTATATCTGATGTCTTCTCGTTTAGCTAAGTATATCCGATGTCTTCTTGCTTAGTTAACTTTATCTGATGTCTCATTCTTTAGTTAACTATATCTGATATCTTCTTGTTTAGTTAACTACATCTGATGTCTCCTTGTTTAGCTGACTATATCTGATGTCTTCTTGTTTAGTTAACTATAGCTGATGTCTTCTTGTTTAATTACCTATATCTGATATCTTCTTGTTTAATTAACTATATCTGATGTCTTCTCGTTTAGCTAACTATATCCGATGTCTTCTTGCTTAGTTAACTTCATCTGATGTTTCCTTGTTTAGCTAACTATATCCGATGTCTTCTTGTTTAGTTAACTATATCTGATGTCTTCTTGTTTAGCAAATTATATCTGATGTCTCCTTGTTTAGCTAAATATATCCGATGTCTTCTTGTTTAGTTAACTATATCTAATGTCTTCTTGTTTAATTAACTATATCTGATGTCTTCTTGTTTAG
>CAJHNH020001353.1:95000-122500 GCA_905116865.2 Candidula unifasciata | reverse complement strand
GCATGTGACTGCTGGGTATTTGTGAACAGTCTGCATGTGACTGCTGGGTATTTGGGAACTGTCTGTTTGTGACTGCTGGGTATTTGTGAACAGTCTGCATGTGACTGCTGGGTATTTGGGAACTGTCTGTTTGTGACTGCTGTGTATTTGTGAACAGTCTATGTGTGACTGCCGGGCATTTGTGAACAGTCTGTGTGTGAATGCTGGGTATTTGTGAAGAGTCTTGTGTGACTGCCGGGTATTTGTGAACAGTCTGTGTGTGACTGCCGGGTATTTGTGAACAGTCTGTGTGTGACTGCTGGGTATTTGTGAAGAGTCTTGTGTGACTGCTGGGTATTTGTGAACAGTCTGTGTGTGACTGCCGGGTATTTGTGAACAGTCTGTGTGTGACTGCCGGGTATTTGTGAACAGTCTATGTGTGACTGCCGGGTATTTGTGAACAGTCTGTGTGTGACTGCTGGGTATTTGTGAAGAGTCTTGTGTGACTGCTGGGTATTTGTGAACAGTCTGTGTGTGACTGCCAGGTATTTGTGAAAAGTCTGTGTGTGACTGCCAGGTATTTGTGAACAGTCTGTGTGTGACTGTCGGGTATTTGTGAACAGTCTGTGTTTGACTGCCGGGTATTTTTGAATAGTCTGTGTGTGACTGCTGAGTATTTGTGAACAGTCTGTGTGTGACTGTCGGGTATTTGTGAACAGTCTGTGTGTGACTGCTGAGTATTTGTGAACAGTCGGTGTGTGACTGCTGGGTATTTGTGAATAGTCTGTGTGTGACTGCCGGGTTTTCGTGAATAGTCTATGTGTGACTGCCGGGTATTTGTGAATAGTCTATGTGTGACTGCTGAGCATTTGTGAATAGTCTATGTGTGACTGCTGAGCATTTGTGAATAGTCTATGTGTGACTGCTGAGCATTTGTGAATAGTCTATGTGTGACTGCTGAGTATTTGTGAATAGTCTATGTGTGACTGCTGAGCATTTGTGAATAGTCTATGAGTGACTGCTGAGCATTTGTGAACATTCTGTGTGTGACTGTCAGGTATTTGTGAAAAGTCTCTGTGTGACTGCTGGTTATTTGTGAACAGTCTGTGTGTGACTGCCGGGTATTTGTGAACAGTCTGTGTGTGACTGCCGGGTATTTGTGAACAGTCTGTGTGTGACTGCCGGGTATTTGTGAACAGTCTGTGTGTGACTGTCGGGTATTTGTGAACAGTCTCTGTGTGACTGCAGGGTATTTGAACAGTCTGTGTGTGACTGCCGGGTATTTGTGAACAGTCTGTGTGTGACTGTGTGTGACTGTTGGGTATTTATGAACATTTTGTTTGTGACTGCTGGGTATTTGTGAACAGTCTGTGTGTGACTGCCGGGTATTTGTGTGTGTGTGCGTGTTTGTGTGTGTGTCTGTGTGTGTGTGTTAATGTTTACGTATGCCTGTCAAGAACAGATGGCAGTGAAGCAGCATCAATAAATACAGTTGCAAAGAAATAACGAATGTAGGAAGATGAACTTACACAGGTAATCAAGTGTCCTAGAGCAGAACCTATCTGCAGATAAACAGATTCTTGTAGTGAGCGGAAACAAATATCAACAGCAAGCAACTGATTCAGCCTCAAATGTCAGACTGGTGCTGCGCTACTTGAGCAGACGATGCAGACACGAACGATTGGTCAATGAACTGTGTACAATCTAGCGCAGGCAGACACTCCCCTTTCTTTTCGTAGAAACAGTGTCATTCATTTCTGTGAAAGAACGTCACCCGACGTAATCGAACAAAAGCAGAACTAACTGTCAATGTGGCTTTTGTCTTTTATATTCTCAAGTCTGAGCACATCATCACTTAGGGAAGATTCATCTAACAATCTGTCTCGACACCAGACCTCTTTTGTCAAGGCAGTTTTCTATAACCATCAACACGACACGTCTATATTCAAGGTATTTTTGCTTTTGAAAATCTACCACTGAAACAACAGCTCCCCCCGCCCCCAGACCTAACGACCAATTACCGCTAAAACATGTGCCTTTATCTAAAACAACCAGGTTCGAAGATTAATCGGTAAGTGATGTAACACAGAAAATGTACAGTGTTAAGTGATGTAACAATATAAAGCATACAGGTATTGAGTGATGTAACAATGCAATGTGAACAGTTGTTGAGAGTTGTAACATTAGAATGTAAACTGGTGATGACTGATGTAACAGTACAATGAGACTATTTGTAAAGGTATGTAACAATACTTAGTGAACAGGTATTGAGTGATGCAATAGAATGTGAACATAAGTTTAGTGATGTATCAATAAAGTATGAAAATTTGTTGACTGATGTAACAGTACAAAGCGAACAGGTGTTGAGTGACGTAACAACAGATTGCTGCGGTTTTTTTTAAAATGGCCATGTCTAATCTGTAGTGTAAACAGAGTCTCATCTAATGGGTCCACGGTTTCTCATCTTGTGGGTCCACGGTATCTCATCTGGTAGTTTGACGGTGACTCATCTGGTAGGTCCACGGTGTCTCATCTGGTGGGTCCACGTTGTCTCATCAGGAGGATACACAGTGTCTCATCTGGAGGATACACAGTGTGTTATCTGGAGGATACAAAGTGTCTCATCTGGAGGGTACACAGGGTCTCATCTGGAGGATACACGGTGTCTCATTTGGAGGATAAAGGTGTTTCACCTGGAGGATACAAGGTGTTTCATATGGAGGATACAAGGTGTTACATCTGGAGGATACAAGTTGTCTCATCTGGAGGATACACAGTGTCTCAACTGGAGGATACAAGGTCTTTTATCTGGAGGATACAGTGACTCATCTGGAAGATACAAAGTGTTTCATCTGGAGAATACACAGTGTCGCATCTGGAGGATACATGGTGTTTCATTTAGAGGATACAACGTGTTTCATCTGGAGGATACAAGGTGTCTCAACTGGAGGGTACACAGTGTCTCATCTAGAGGATACAAGGTGTTTCCTCTGGAGGATACAAGGTGTTTTATCTAGAGGGTACAATGTGTTTCATCTTAAGGATACAAGGTATTTCATGTGGAGGGTATACAGTGTTTCATTTGGAGGATTCTCGGTGTCTTATCTGAAGGATACACAGTGACTCATCTGGAGGATACAAGGTGTTTCCTATGGAGAATACAAGGTGTTTCATCTGAAGGATACACAGTATTTCATCGGGAGGATACAACGTGTTTCATCTGGAGAATACAAGGTGTCCCAACTGGAGGATACACAGTGTCTCATCTGGAGGATACCAGGTGTTTCATCTGGAGGATACAGTGACTCATCTGGAAGATACAAAGTGTTTCATCTGGAGAATACACAGTGTCGCATCTGGAGGATACATGGTGTTTCATTTAGAGGATACAACGTGTTTGATCTGGAGGATACAAGGTGTCTCAACTGGAGGGTACACAGTGTCTCATCTGTAGGATACAAGGTGTTTCCTCTGGAGGATACAAGGTGTTTTATCTAGAGGGTACAATGTGTTTCATCTTAATGATACAAGGTATTTCATGTGGAGGGTATACAGTGTTTCATTTGGAGGATTCTCGGTGTCTTATCTGAAGGATATACAGTGACTCATCTGGAGGATACAAGGTGTTTCCTATGGAGAATACAAGGTGTTTCATCTGAAGGATACACAGTGTTTCATCGGGAGGATACAACGTGTTTCATCTGGAGAATACAAGGTGTCCCAACTGGAGGATACACAGTGTCTCATCTGGAGGATACAAGGTGTTTCATCTGGAGCATACACGGTGTTTCATCTGGAGGGTACAAGGTGTTCCATATGGATTATACAAGGTGTTTCATGTGGAGGGTACAGTGTTTCATCTGGAGGATACACGGTGTCTTATCTGGAGGATACACAGTGACTCATCTGGAGGATGCAAGGTGTTTCATCTGGAGGATACACAGTGTCTCATCTGGAGGATACAAGGTGTTTTATCTGGAGGATACACAGTGTCTGATCTGGAGGATACAAGGTGTTTCATCTGGAGGGTACATAGTGTTTCATCTGGAGGATACACGGTGTCTCATCTGGAGGATACAATGTGTCTCATCTGGAAGATACACTGTGTTTCCTCTGGAGGATAAAAGGTGCCTCATCTAAAGGATGCAAAGTTTTTTATCTAGTGAGGATACATGGTGTCTCATCTGGAGGGTACATGGTTTTTCATCTGGAGGGTACACAGTGTCTAATCTGGGGAATACACAGTGTCTTATCCGGAGGATACAAGGTGTTTCATCTGGAGGATACACAGTGTCTCATCTGGAGGATACATGGTGTTTCATCTGCAGGATACACAGTGTCTCATCTGGAAGATACACAGTGTCTCATCTGGAGGATACAAGGTGATTTTCTCTGGAGGGTACACAGTGTCTCCTCTGGAGGGTACACGGTGTCTCAGCTGGAGGGTACATGTTTTTTTCATCTGGAGGGTACATGGTTTTTTTATCTGGAGGAAACACTGGTGTCTCATCTGGAGAGTACACGGTGTCTTTTTTGGAGGGTCCAAGTGTTTCATCTGGAGGATACAAGGTGATTAATGTGAAGGGTACACAGTGTCTTATCTTGAGGATACACGCTGTCTCATTTGGAGGATACACAGTGTCTCATCTGGAGGATACACAGTGTCTCATCTGGAGGATACAGTTTCTCATCTGGAGGATACACAGTGTTTCGATTAGAGGATAAACAGTGTCTCATCTGGAGGATACACAGTGTCTCATCTGGAGGATACAAGGTGTTTCCCGTGGAGGATACACAATGTCTCATCTGGAGGATACACAGTGTTTTATCTGGAGGATACAAGGTGCCTCATCTAAAGGATGCAAAGTTTTTTCGTCTGAAGGATACATGGTGTCTCATCTGGAGGGTACATGATTTTTCATCTGGAGTGTACACAGTGTCTTATCTGGGGGATACACACTGTCTCATCTGTAGGATTCATGGTGTTTCCTCTCTAGAATACACAGTGTCTCATCTGGAGGGTACATGGTGTCTCATCTGGAGGGTACACAGTGTCTCATCTGGAGGATACACGGTGTTATATCTGGTGAATACACAGTGTTTCATCTTGAGGGTACATGGTGTCTCATCTGGAGGGTACATAGTGTCTCATCTGGAGGACATACGGTGTTTCATCTGGAAGATGCACGGTGTCTCATCTGGAGGATACACAATGTCTCATCTGGAGGATAAACAGTGTCTCATCTGGAGGATACACAGTGTTTCATCTGGAGGATACACATTGTCTCATCTGGAAGATACACAGTGTCTCATCTGCAGGATACACGGTGTCTCATTTTGAAGGTACACAGTGTCTCATCTGGAGGATACACAGTGTCTCATCTGGAGGATACACGGTGTCTCATCTGGAGGATACAGTGTTTCCTCTGGAGGATACACAATGTTTCATCTTGAGGATAAACAGTGTCTCATCTGGAGGATACACAGTGTCTCATCTGGAGGATACAATGTGTCTCATCTGGAGGATACACAGTTTCTCATCTGGAGGATACACAGTGTCTCATCTGGAGGATACACAGTGTCTCATCTGGAGGATACAAGGTGTTTCCTTTGGAGAGTACACAGTGTATCATCTGGAGGGTACATGGTTTCTCATCTTGAGGGTACACGGTGTCTAATATGGAGGGTACATTGTGTCTCATCTAAAGGTTACAAGATTTTTCATCTGGAGGGTACATGGTGTCACGTCTGGAGGGTACGCGGTGTCTCATCTAGAGGGTACATGGTTTTTCATCTGGAGGGAACACTGTGTCTCATCTGGAGGGTACACAGTGTCTTATCTGGAGGGTACATGGTGTCTCGTTTGAAGGATACACAGTGTCTCATCTGGAGGATACACAGTGTCTCATATGGATGATACACAGTGTCTCATCTGGGGGATACACAGTGTCTTATCCGGAGGGTACACGGTGTCTCATCTGGAGGGTACATGGTGTCTCATCTGGAGGGAACACAATGTCTCATCTGGAGGGTAGTCGGTGTCTCATTTGGAGGGTACGCGGTGTCTCATAAGCAGGGTAGACGGTGTCTCATTCGGAGGGTACACGGTGTTTCATCTGGAGGGTCGATGGTGTCTCATTTAGAGGGTACACGATGTCTCATCTGGAGGGTAGACGGTGTCCCATTTGGAGGGTACATGGTGTCACATCTGAAGGGTCCACGGTGCCTCATCTGGAGTTTACACAGTGTTTCATCTGGAGGGTACACGGTGTTTTATTTTAAGGGTACACAGTGTTTTATCTGGAGGGTACACAGTGAGTTGTTGAAAGCGCTGGATTACACATATATAAACATTTACCCGCTTATCAGCATCACTCACATTAAAAAATATCACACGATAATCTTGTCAGACAAAGTTATAATTTCTGCAACAGTTCCCGGTACAAGTTTCCTATCTCTTTCAATGCTAATGATTACTTGATTATAAAAACATATCTCTGGTATTTGCACTAATTGTCTACTAAGTTAATTACTGATTCAATGGTATTTTTTAAAGCTCTCAGACTGCACATTATATACACTTTAACTGTATACACTCAGTACATTTTATTATATTTTGAAACTTACTTGTAGAGTAATTAATCAGTAATTACACCTTAGACGCCAAATACTTTAGCATGCAATAGGGCCAAATACCTTAGTATGCCATAGGCCAAATACGTTAGTATGCCATAGGCTAAATACGTTAGTATGCCATAGGCTAAATACGTTAGTATGCCATGAGCGCCAAATACGTTAGTATGCCATAGGCCAAATACGTTAGTATGCCAAGGGCGCCAAATACGTTAGTATGCCAAGGGCGCCAAATACGTTAGTATGCCATGAGCGCCAAATACGTTAGCATGCCATAGGCCAAATACGTTTGTATGCCAAGGGCGACAAATACACTAGCTACACCTCTGGTGAAGCTGAGTATTTGTGAACAATCTGTGTGTGACTACTGGGTATTTGTGAACAGTCTGTGTGTGACTGCTGGGTATTTGTGAACAGTCTTGTGTGACTGCTGGGTATTCGTGAAAAGTCTGTGTGTGGCTGCCAGGTATTTGTGAACAGTCTGTGTGGGACTGCTGGGTATTTGTGAACAGTCTGTGTGTGACTGCTGGGTATTTGTGAATAGTCTGTGTGTCACTGCTGGGTATTTTAGAACATTCTGTGTGTGACTGCTGGGTATTTGTGAACAGTCTGTGTGTGACTGCCGGCTATTGGTGAACATTCTTGTGCGACTGCTGAGTATTTGTAAATAGTTTTTGTGTGACTACTGGGTATTTGTGAAAAGTCTGTGTGTGACTGCCGGGTATTTGTGAACAGTCCGTGTGTGACTGCTGGGTATTTGTGAACAGTCTGTGTGTGACTGCTGTGTATTTGTGAACAGTCTGTGTGTGACTGCTGGGTATTTGTGAACAGTCTGTGTGTAACTGCTGAGTATTTGTGAACAGTCTGTGTGTGACTGCTGGGTATTTGGGAACAGTCAGTGTTTGAATGCCAGGCATTTGTGAACAGTCGGTGTTTTACTGATGGGAATTTGTGAACAGTCTGTGTGTGACTGTCGGGTATTTGTGAACAGTCTGTGTGTGACTGCTGGGTATTTGTGAACAGTCGGTGTTTGACTGATGGGAATTTGTGAACAGTCTGTGTGTGACTGTCGGGTATTTGTGAACAGTCTGTGTGTGACTGCCGAGTATTTGTGAACAGTCTGTGTGTGACTGCCGGGTATTTGTGAACAGTCTGTGTGTGACTGCTGCGTATTTGTGAACAGTTTGTGTGTGACTGCAATGTATTTGTGAACAGTTTGTGTGTGACTGTCGGGTATTTGTGAACAGTCTGTGTGTGACTGCCGGGGATTTGTGAACAGTCTGTGTGTGACTGCTGGGTATTTGTGAAAAGTCTGTGTGTGACTGCTGGGTATTTGTGAACAGTCAGTGTGTGACTGTCGGGTATTTGTGAACAGTCTGTGTGTGACTGCTGGGTATTTGTGAACAGTCGGTGTTTGACTGATGCGAATTTGTGAACAGTCTGTGTGTGACTGTCGGGTATTTGTGAACCGTCTGTGTGTGACTGCCGGGTATTTGTGAACAGTCTGTGTGTGACTGCCGGGTATTTGTGAACAGTCTGTGTGTGACTGCTGGGTATTTGTGAACAGTTTGTGTGTGACTGCCGGGTATTTGTGAACAGTTTGTGTGTGACTGCCGGGTATTTGTGAACAGTCTGTGTGTGACTGCCGGGTATTTGTGAACATTCTGTGTGTGACTGCTGGGTATTTGTGAAAAGTCTGTGTGTGACTGCTGGGTATTTGTGAACAGTCTGTGTGTGACTGCTGGGTATTTGTGAACAGTCTGTGTGTAACTGCTGAGTATTTGTGAACAGTTTGTGTGTGAATGCTGAGTATTTGTCAATAGTCTGTGTGTGACTGCTGGGTATTTGTGAACAGTCTGCTTGTGACTGCTGGGTATTTGTGAACAGTCTGTGTGTGACTGCTGGGTATTTGTGAAGTTTGCGTGTGTAGCTGAGTATTTGTGAACAGTCTGCTTGTGACTGCTGGGTATTTGTGAACAGTCTGTGTGTGGTACTGCTGGGTATTTGTGAACAGTCTGAATGTAACTGCTGGGTATTTGTGAACAGTCTGAGTGTGACTGTCGGGTATTTGTGAACAGTCTGTGTTTGACTGCTAGGTATTTGTGAACAGTCAGTGTGTGACTGCTGGGTATTTGTGAACAGTCTGTGTGTGACTGTCGGGTATTTGTGAACAGTCTGTGTGTGACTGCCGTGTATTTGTTAACAGCCTGTGTGTAACCGCTGAGTATTTGTGAATAGTTTGCGTATGACTGCTGGGTATTTGTGAACAGTCTGTGTGTTACTGTTGGGTATTTGTGAACAGTCTATGTGTGACTGTCGGTTATTTATGAACAGACTGTGTGTGACTGCCGGGTATTTGTGAACAGTCTGTCTGTGACTGCCGGGTATTTGTGAACAGTCTGTGTGTGACTGTTGGGTATTTATGAACATTTTGTTTGTGACTGCTGGGTATTTGTGAACTGTCTGTGTGTGACTGCCGGGTATTTGTGCAGACCCGAGGATATCACTTTATTTCAGTGTCATCGCAGGGCTACCTCTGCGTGCCATTTGAACTTTTACAATGGTTTCGAATGATCTAGCGCAGCAATATCATCTTGGTTTTGGTTCACTCTGCTTTTTTCTTCGGATCTGCTTGTACTTGTCCCGCCCCTCCCTCTCGCTCTCTCTCTCTCTCTTTCCTTGTGTGTGTGTGTGTGAGTGTTTACGTATGCCTGCCAAGAACAGATGGCAGTGAAGCAGCATCAATAAATACAGTTGCAAAGAAATAACGAATGTAGGAAGATGAACTTACACAGGTAATCAAGTGTCCTAGAGCAGAACCTATCTGCAGATAAACAGATTCTTGTAGTGAGCGGAAACAAATATCAACAGCAAGCAACTGATTCAGCCTCAAATGTCAGACTGGTGCTGCGCTACTTGAGCAGACGATGCAGACACGAACGATTGGTCAATGAACTGTGTACAATCTAGCGCAGGCAGACACTCCCCTTTCTTTTCGTAGAAACAGTGTCATTCATTTCTGTGAAAGAACGTCACCCGACGTAATCGAACAAAAGCAGAACTAACTGTCAATGTGGCTTTTGTCTTTTATATTCTCAAGTCTGAGCACATCATCACTTAGGGAAGATTCATCTAACAATCTGGCTCGACACCAGACCTCTTTTGTCAAGGCAGTTTTCTATAACCATCAACACGACACGTCTATATTCAAGGTATTTTTGCTTTTGAAAATCTACCACTGAAACAACAGCTCCCCCGCCCCCAGACCTAACGACCAATTACCGCTAAAACATGTGCCTTTACCTAAAACAACCAGGTTCGAAGATTAATCGGTAAGTGATGTAACACAGAAAATGTACAGGTGTGAAGTGATGTAACAATATAAAGCATACAAGTATTGAGTGATGTAACAATGCAATGTGAACAGTTGTGGGAGAGATGTAACATTAGAATGTAAACTGGTGATGACTGATGTAACAGTACAATGAGACTATTTGTAAAGGTATGTAACAATACTAAGTGAACAGGTATTGAGTGATGCAATAGAATGTGAACATAAGTTTAGTGATGTATCAATAAAGTATGAAAATTTGTTGACTGATGTAACAGTACAAAGCGAACAGGTGTTGAGTGACGTAACAACAGATTGCTGCGTTTTTTTTTTTAAATGGCCATGTCTAATCTGGAGTGTAAACAGAGTCTCATCTAATGGGTCCACGGTTTCTCATCTTGTGGGTCCACGGTATCTCATCTGGTAGTTTGACGGTGACTCATCTGGTAGGTCCACGGTGTCTCATCTGGTGGGTCCACGTTGTCTCATCAGGAGGATACACAGTGTCTCATCTGGAGGATACACAGTGTGTTATCTGGAGGATACAAAGTGTCTCATCTGGAGGGTACACAGGGTCTCATCTGGAGGATACACGGTGTCTCATCTGGAGGATAAAGGTGTTTCACCTGGAGGATACAAGGTGTTTCACCTGGAGGATACAAGGTGTTTCATCTGGAGGATACAAGGTGTTTCATCTGGAGGATACAAGGTGTTTCACCTGGAGGATACAAGGTGTTTCACCTGGAGGATACAAGGAGTTTCACCTGGAGGATACAAGGTGTTTCACCTGGAGGATACAAGGTGTCTCATCTGGAGAATAAAGGTGTTTCACCTGGAGGATAAAAGGTGTTTCATCTGGAGGATACAAGGTGTTTCATCTGGAGGATACAAGGTGTTTCATCTGGAGGATACAAGTTGTCTCATTTGGAGATACACAGTGTCTCATCTGGAGGGTACACAGTGTCTCATCTGGAGAATACACAGTGTTTCATCTAGAGGATACACGGTGTCTCATCTGAAAGATACACATTGTCTCATCTGGAGGATACAATGTGTTTCCTCTGGAGGGTACATGTTTTTTTCATCTGGAGGGTACATGGTTTTTTATCTGGAGGATACACTGTGTCTTTTTTTTGAGGGTCTAAGTGTTTCATCTGGAGGATACAAGGTGATTCATGTGGAGGGTACACAGTGTCTTATCTTGAGGATACACGGTGTCTCATTTGGAGGATACACAGTGTCTCATCTGGAGGATACATAGTGTTTAATCTCGAGGAAACAAGGTGCCTCATCTAAAGGATGCAAAGTTTTTTCATCTAGAGGATACATGGTGTCTCATCTGGAGGGTACATGTTTTTTCATCTGGAGGGTCCACAATGTCTAATCTGGAGGATACAAGGTGTTTCATCTGGAGGATACACAGTGTTTCATCTTGAGGATACATGGTGTCTCATCTGGAGGGTGCATAGTGTCTCATCTGGAGGATACACAGTGTTTCATCTGGAGGATACACATTGTCGCATCTGGAAGATACACAGTGTCTCATCTGCAGGATACACGGTGTCTCATCTTGAAGGTACACAGTGTCTGATCTGGAGGATACACAGTGTCTCATCTGGAGGATACACAGTGTCTCATCTGGAGGATACAGTTTCTCATCTGGAGGATACACAGTGTTTCATCTGGAGGATAAACAGTGTCTCATCTGGAGGATACACAGTGTCTCATCTGGAGGATACACAGTGTCTCATCTGGAGGATACACAGTGTTTCCTTTGGAGGTTACATGGTTTCTCATCTTGAGGGTACACAGTGTATCATCTGGAGGGTACATGGTTTCTCATCTTGAGGGTACACGGTTTTTCATCTGGAGGGAACACTGTGTCTCATCTAGAGGGTACACAGTGTCTTATCTGGAGGGTACATGGTGTCTCGTTTGAAGGATACACAGTGTCTCATCTGGAGGATACACAGTGTCTCATCTGGATGATACACAGTGTCTCATCTGGGGGATACACAGTGTCTTATCCGGAGGGTACACGGTGTCTCATCTGGAGGGTACATGGTGTCTCATCTGGAGGGAACACAATGTCTCATCTGGAGGGTAGTCGGTGTCTCATTTGGAGGGTACGCGGTGTCTCATCAGCAGGGTAGACGGTGTCTCATTCGGAGGGTACACGGTGTTTCATCTGGAGGGTCGATGGTGTCTCATTTAGAGGGTACACGATGTCTCATCTGGAGGGTAGACGGTGTCCCATTTGGAGGGTACATGGTGTCACATCTGGAGGGTCCACGGTGCCTCATCTGGAGTTTACACAGTGTTTCATCTGGAGGGTACACGGTGTTTTATTTTAAGGGTACACAGTGTTTTATCTGGTGGGTACACAGTGTTTCATCCGGAGGGTACACTGTATTTTATCTGGAGGATACACAGTGAGTTGTTGAAAGCGCTGGATTACACATAGATAAACATTTACCAGCTTATCAGCATCACTCGCATTAAAAAATATCACACGATAATCTTGTCAGACAAAGTTATAATTTCTGCAACAGTTCCCGGTACAAGTTTCCTTTCTCTTTCAATGCTAATGATTACTTGATTATAAAAACATATCTCTGGTATTTGCACTAATTGTCTACTAAGTTAATTACTGATTCAATGGTATTTTTCAAAGCTCTCAGAGTTCACACTGCACATTATATACACTTTAACTGTATACACTCAGTACATTTTATTATATTTTGAAACTTACTTGTAGAGTAATTAATCAGTAATTACACCGTAGACGCCAAATACTTTAGCATGCCATAGGCCAAATACGTTAGTATGCCATAGGCCAAATACGTTAGTATGCCATAGGCCAAATACGTTAGTATGCCATAGGCCAAATACGTTAGTATGCCATAGGCCAAATACGTTAGTATGCCATAGGCTAAATACGTTAGTATGCCATAGGCCAAATACGTTAGTATGCCATAGGCCAAATACGTTAGTATGCCAAGGGCGCCAAATACGTTAGTATGCCATAGGTCAAATACGTTAGTATGCCATAGGCTAAATACGTTAGTATGCCATGAGCGCCAAATACGTTAGTATGCCATAGGCCAAATACGTTAGTATGCCAAGGGCGCCAAATACGTTAGTATGCCATCAGCGCCAAATACGTTAGTATGCCATGGCCAAATACGTTAGTATGCCAAGGACGCCAAATACGTTAGTATGCCAAGGGCACCAAATACACTAGCTACTCCTCTGGTGAAATGTATATGCGTGTAAGTGTATGTATGTGTGAGTATGTCTGTGTATGTCTGTGTGACATGTGAAGAGAGGATAAGGAAGGATCAAACAATATCTTTTTCGACACTAAAATAGAAAACAAAATAATTTACAACACGTACTTTTTGCGCAAATTCCATTTTGAAACAAAGATGATGACAATGATGGTGGTTGTGTTATGGATGATGGTGATGATGATGGTAACAGTTTTATGGATGATGGTGATGATGATGGTGGTTGTGTTATGGATGATGGTGATGTTGATGGTGGTTGTGTTATGGATGATGGTGACGATGATGGTGGTTGTGTTATGGATGATGGTGACAATGATAGTGGTTGTGTTATGGATGATGGTGACAATGATAGTGGTTGTGTTATGGATGATGGTGATGATGATGCTGACTGTGTTATGGATGATGGTGACGATGATGGTGGTTGTGTTATGGATGATGGTGACAATGATAGTGGTTGTGTTATGGATGATGGTGATGATGATGCTGACTGTGTTATGGATGATGGTGACGATGATGGTGGTTGTGTTATGGATGATGGTGACAATGATAGTGGTTGTGTTATGGATGATGGTGATGATGATGCTGACTGTGTTATGGATGATGGTGACAATGATGGTGGTTGTGTTATGGATGATGGTGATGATGATGGTAACAGTTTTATGGATGATGGTGATGATGATGCTGACTGTGTTATGGATGATGGTGATGATGATGGTGGTTGTGTTATGGATGATGGTGATGATGATGCTGACTGTGTTATGGATGATGGTGACAATGATGGTGGTTGTGTTATGGATGATGGTGATGATGATGGTAACAGTTTTATGGATGATGGTGATGATGATGCTGACTGTGTTATGGATGATGGTGATGATGATGCTGACTGTGTTATGGATGATGGTGATGATGATGCTGACTGTGTTAGGGGTGATGATGCAGATGATGTAGACGATGATGACAACGACTAATGCTAACAATGTCCGTATCACGACTGGAAGTACGGTTATCATAAATAATATCAACTATTGGAAAACGTGCAGATGATACAACTCTAGAGTAGTTTCTTACTGGTCAAGACATCAGAAGCCCTACAACGGTACTCCGGTCACGCCCATAGGTGCTCTGTCTCAACCAGTAGACATGCTAGTGAAAGGTTGCAAGAAAACAGCTATGTAGCACAGTTACTGATAATCTACTCTCTACATTAATGTACTGGTCTCCTTCTCTACTGATAATCTACTCTCTACATTAATGTCCTGGTCTCCTTCTCTACTGATAATCTACTCTCTACATTAATGTACTGGTCTCCTTCTCTACTGATAATCTACTCTCTACATTAATGTACTGGTCTCCTTCTCTACTGATAATCTACTCTCTACTCCATTAATGTACTGGTCTCCTTCTCTACTGATAATCTACTCTCTACTCCATTAATGTCCTGGTCTCCTTCTCTACTGATAATCTACTCTCTACATTAATGTACTGGTCTCCTTCTCTACTGATAATCTACTCTCTACATTAATGTCCTGGTCTCCTTCTCTACTGATAATCTACTCTCTACATTAATGTCCTGGTCTCCTTCTCTACTGATAATCCACCCTCTACATTAATGTACTGGTCTCCTTCTCTACTGATAGTCTACCCTCTGCATTAATGTACTGGTCACCTTCTCTACTGATAATCTACTCTCTACATTAATGTACTGGTCTCCTTCTCTACTGATAATCTACTCTCTACATTAATGTCCTGGTCTCCTTCTCTACTGATAATCTACTCTCTACATTAATGTACTGGTCTCCTTCTCTACTGATAATCTACTCTCTACATTAATGTCCTGGTCTCCTTCTCTACTGATAATCTACTCTCTACATTAATGTACTGGTCTCCTTATCTAGTGATAATCTACTCTCTACATTAATGTACTGGTCTGCTTATCAACTGATAATCTACTCTCTACATTAATGTACTGGTCTCCTTCTCTACTGATAATCTACTCTCTACTTCATTAATGTACTGGTCACCTTCTCTACTGATAATCTACTCTCTACTCCATTAATGTACTGGTCACCTTCTCTACTGATAATCTACTCTCAACTCCAATTATGTACTGGTCACCTTCTCTACTGATAATCTACTCCCTACATTAATGTACTGGTCTCCTTCTCTACTGATAATCTACTCTCTACATTAATGTACTGGTCTCCTTCTCTACTGATAATCTACTCTCTACATTAATGTACTGGTCTCCTTCTTTACTGATAATCTACTCTCTACATTAATGTACTGGTCTCCTTCTCTACTAATAATCTACTCTCTACTTTAATGTACTGGTCACCTTCTCTACTGATAATCTACCCTCTACATTAATGTACTGGTCTCCTTCTCTACTGATAATCTACCCTCTACATTAATGTACTGGTCACCTTCTCTACTGATAGTCTACCCTCTGCATTAATGTACTGGTCACCTTCTCTACTGATAATCTACTCTCTACATTAATGTACTGGTCTCCTTCTCTACTGATAATCTACCCTCTACATTTTTGTCCTGGTCTGCTTATCAACTGATAATCTACTCTCTGCATTAATGTACTGGTCTCCTTCTCTACTGATAATCTACTCTCTACTCCATTAATGTCCTGGTCTTCTTATCAACTGATAATCTACTCTCTACATTAATGTCCTGGTCTGCTTATCAACTGATAATCTACTCTCTACTCCATTATTGTCCTGGTCTGATTATCAACTGATAATCTACTCTCTACATTAATGTCCTGGTCTACATATCAACTAATAATCTACTCTCTACATTAATGTCCTGGTCTTCTTATCAACTGATAATCTACTCTCTACATTAATGTCCTGGTCTGATTATCAACTGATAATCTACTCTCTACATTAATGTCCTGGTCTGATTATCAACTGATAATCTACTCTCTACTCCATTAATGTCCTGGTCTTCTTATCAACTGATAATCTACTCTCTACTCAATTAATGTCCTGGTCTGCTTATCAACTGATAATCTACTCTCTAATCCATTAATGTCCTGGTCTGATTATCAACTGATAATCTACTCTCTAATCCATTAATGTCCTGAGAAATAAAAGTTAACGCTGAGCAGACAGAAGTAATGTCAACAGGAAGAAAGACACAGAACCTAAATATCACAATAGATTGCAAAGGCATTAAACAAGCATCTGAGTTTAAATATCCGTTAACCTGGTAACAACATTTACCAAAGTTGGTCTATAAGATGAAGAAGTTCACCTCTGACACAGTGAAGCAAAGAAAGTTTGGGCACAGCTCAGTACCTCTCCCTCAAGGACAACCCCATCAGCACAGAGAAACATACAAAGCATATTCATTCCCACCCTATGCTACCAGTGCCAGAAATGGTGAGTCACAGCAATCCAGAAAGAAGTTTTTTTAACCATGGAAATGAGATTCTGAGAATGGCTGCTGGAGTGAACAGAAGAGAAAAAACAGGAATGAGGTCATAAGAGAAACAGTCGGTGCAGAACCAATTCTAAATTTCATACAAAGACAGTCAATCTATGGTTTACCCAGTTGGAGAGAATCCTTGTGACGCTATACCACACAAGGCATACACCAAGAGAGGAGACGGACGAAAAGCACGAGGTAAATGAAGAACACAGTGGGAAGATAACATCGGAGCACTATATATCTCTGGTCGAGGTGGCCAGAAGAGCAGGAAACAGAACCTTATTATCTTCTTAAGCACCAGAAAAGGTAAAAGCAGAAGTGAAGAAGTGAATATAATCTCTATTATATGAATGTTCCCATCTCTTTTCTATTGAAGTCATAGTCTGTACTCTGTTGATGTGATGGTCTCTGTTATGGTGATAAGTTGATCCACGGATGTGTTCATCTCCGTGTGCGTCACTGGGCAGGCATCATATATATCATCTTTAGCCGTTGCTCCGTGGAGTTCTGGGGGGGAGTAGAGCACCTTGAAGTCCCACTCCTGCAGACCTGTGGCCGGCTGCACCAGGGGACACTTCTGGTAGTCTGCTGGCTTGTTGTCTACTGTGTTGGGACACTGAACGAACAGGAAAACATACGTCTTTAATTATGCCAGCTAGTGTTATCATATACAATAATTAAAATACCATAGAATATAGAATCAATATTAATTTTAATGATATAGAATAATTATTAATTGCAATGCTTAAGAATATTCAATGAATAATAATTCTCATACTATAGAAAATCAAATCAATAATAATTTTCATACTATAGAATACAGTATTAGAAAACTCCTTGAATATGAAAGTGCACGAGGCGGGAGAGCTGGCGAGAGACCGAGTTTCCCTCAGACAGTACTATGAGAGCGACGTTCTGCAAATGACGTGCTTTATGATGGTGATGAAGATAGAATAAAGAAACAATAACACTTCTAATACTAAAGAATACAGAATAAAAAAAAATTTTAATAATAAAGAATACGGACTCAAGAATAATTCTAATATACTTTACAATAAATATTCCATAATAATTCTGACAGTGGGGAAATAGAAAGCAAGAGTCAACTAAACAATCTTTTTTCACGACTTGGAGGAAGAATAATAGACCTATACTTTTTGGTAGATAAATCCGACCTTGATGGCGGAGGTGGTCGACATCCCGCTGACCGCTTTTACTGCCCCAGACATTACCTGTTACCCATGTCAGGCTGAATAGACCAGAAAGTCAAGGTCAATAAAACAAATTTTGCTTCCATGCAGATTTGAACCCACGATTTTGAGCTAGCAGGTAACTATCCAGCCTCTGCACTATCGCAGTTCCCTATGTCGAATCAATAACATTTCTTGTATCATAGATTACATAATCAATAAAAATTCTGGTAGCATATGTTAAAGTATCAATAACAATCTGACGTCTGGCAAATGATTTTGTATGTCCCGGATGTGCCGTATTTTAAATTTAAATTCTGCAATTAGTAGTGCCCATCTATACACTCTAGAGTTGTTTGTTGACTACATGGTCATTAATTTTGTAAGTCCCAAATTATCAGTTAAAATTGTGAACATCTATTTGTGAAATTTTTTTCAAACTCACGACTAGTGATAATGCTTCTTTTTCAAATGTGCTGTATTTCTGTTGTATGGATGTTAGTTTCTGTGACCAATATAGGACCGGAAGAAGAATGCCTGTATCTGTTAAAGATTCATTTACAATTTGCAATAGTTTGATGATTGGCATCACATATTTTTCAAATATTGTTTCAAAATGTAACATGATATATTTTATAACTAATAAATGTAACTCAATTCTGCAATTCATTGGTAATAGATACTCTTGTACCAGATATATGCTGCTAGGTGGTATATACACATTTACGAATCATTAATACAAAGTTCATCTGATTAAAATTCATGACAAATTAAAACTAATTTTCACTACACACAAATTTCCTTATTCTTTTCTTTGTTATATCTTCTTTTCGTTGCGGCTTTCTGGTATGTCTAAATAGATCGTCTGTGAAATCAGCGATACCTGACTCATTTACTGCTGAGCTCTCTCCACTCTCTGACCTGTTCGTCGGTCCTGGTTCTACCTCCGCAGTCGTTACATGTCCATCTGCATATGTTCCCTCATTTGATATGTGATATCGTCTATGGTATTAATTCTACTGTCTGTGTCCGTCTCTGGCGGGCACGCTAAAGTGGTCCTCCTGTGTGTATCTTGTTCTACCTGTGACGGACACTCTGCGTTAAGCTTGTCATTGTATTTAAGATGGCCGACATGGACTCGGGCTGTGTGTCATGGGAGTTTGTTTTTAATAAGGTAGGTTACCCGCCCTAGACGTCTAATACAAAGTATCTGGCCGTCCACCAGTTGCCGAACTTAGATTCCATGACGTATTTTTTAAAACACGTTATCCCCTACATTAAACTCTGCTAACACACAATTTTTATCTGCATACTGTTTACGTTTGTAAAAGGCTTTTTTAACATTCCTCCGTACTTAAACTTGAGCTTTATGCATTTACTGTAGTACTATCTCATGAAAATCGTTACCCATGTACTTTCTCCAGGGCTTAAGCAAGTTATAAAGTGGTAGTAATGGCTGTCGACCGTACAGTAAGAAAAAATGATAAATGTTTAGGGCGCTCATTTATATTTTTTCTTATAGCTTCTAACACCAGATTTAAATAAAGATCACTGTCTCTCTTGTTCTCATCTATATGTTCGACAATAATGTCATAAATGGTGCGATGTTGGCGATCATGCTTTCTATTACTATTTGGGTGGTAGATATAAGTTTTAATATGTTTTTTTTTTTTTTTAAATTCATCTCTTTTATTACTCTCCTAAATTTATGGTAAGAAAACTCACCGCCATTTTCAGAAACCAGAACTTGGCAGCTACCAAATCGCGTTACGAATTCTTGAAGAAACAGCCTTATTACAGTATAGGGAAGGCTTCTGGCCACGAACTATAGTAGTCGACAATATGTAGTATATACCTGTTGCCTGATAAGGTCCTAGCGTGTAGTCCTGAAATATCTAAACTAATCTTTTGCATAGGAAACAGGGACTGGTTTAGCTCCAGAATAGGGCATTTGACTGCCTTTATATTCCCTAGTCTGCAAGTTCACAATTACTCACATGTTCATACACCCTGCGGTAAAGATCTAGGAGATAAAATTTTGCTCTTAACGCATCGAAAGTGAGATCTATTCCCAAGTGACCATTGTCATTATGATACTGGTTCAGTACAAGTATAGGTGTCTTGGGATATATTTTTTTCAAATCGAATCATCTTCCTTATTTGTTAAAAAGTATAAATTCCATCATCTGTTTCTATTTTTCTTATTCGTTTCGTTTATTAGTAACTACTCTATTATTCTTTTTATTTCTTTTCATTTCTTCTGTTCAAATTTCATATCAAAAGCCATAAAGTCATTCACTGCCTCTTTAAGGATTTCTCCTGTTTCATCCGGTTCGTCTTCAATGTCTAGCCCTTGTAATCTGTTTGTATTCATAGCATGTATTTCCCACGTGTGGTCTTCTATGTCTGAATCTCCGTCATCCTAATTATCTAGACTCTCCTAGTAGGGAACTCTTGATAATAAATCAACAATCGAATTGGTTGCTCCTTGGATCTACCTAATCCTAGTGTCATAAGCTTGTAAATTCAGCGAACACGTTTGTATTTTCCTATTTTGTATGGGGGACTCTAGCAAACCTTTTAGTGGCATGTGGTCAGTTTTTATCACAAAACGTGCATTGTGTAAGTAATAGTTTATCGTTGCCAGGGCATTGTGGATAGCAAGCACATCTTGTACAATAACTGGTTATTTCCTCTGGCGGCCATTTCCTCTGGCTTTCGCTGAGCTTATATGATAGGAAATAAATTGGCTTTTCATTATTTACACCTGGTACAACCCCCGCCTCCCCTTCACTCTTAGGTATTGTTAAACAGACTCTGATCCGGACTTTAGAGGCGTCCGTGTATAGAGCCATCTCTTAATCTGTATCCGGGTGAGTTAAATAGGTAAAACTTTTAAGCTTTCCTCAAGATAGTCGAATGCAGCCTGGCACTCAACTGTCCACTTAAATCTAATGTTATTTCTGGTGAGGTTAGTCATCCGTTGCGCCTGTATGGCTTTAACAATTTATCAATTGGGTTGTATTCCCTGTCTAATAATTACGAAGCCAAAATACATGGTCTTGGTCTTAACAAAAGTTGCATTTGATGAGCTTTAGCTTAACGGCATGATCCCTAAACCTGTCAAACACCCGTGCAACGTGTTCTAAGTGGTCTTCGGCGGATCCTGATGTAAATACTAATGTGTAGTCAACATAAGCTAATGCGAACCTTTGCATACCGTTAAGTACATGATCAACGAGTCACATGTATGTGGAAGGGATAAATCGTAGACCAAAGGGCATAACAAGCCAGCGAAAACTTCCCAGATGTGTACTCAAAGTGCTCTTATTGCTAGCATCTTCAGACATTTTGATGCTCCAAAAACCCGAATTCGCGTCTAAGGTCGTAAAATATGTCGACCTGTTTAGCAGCCCTAAAATGTCATCCACGACTGGAATGGAGTAACAAATATTTTTCGTTATTTTGTTTAGTGCTCAGTAGCCGCAGCAGAATATATGTGAACCGTCCTTCTTCTTTACTATAACTATTGGCGAGGACCACGCCAACAACGACCGTTCAATAATGCCAGCCTGAAGAATATCATGTATAGCTTTTTTCACAATCTCTCTATCTTTCAGCGGTGTTCGATACGGTCTTAAGCTAATGGGTTCATGCTCTCCTGTATCAAGCTCCACCTGAACAGATTGTGTCTTCCCTAACTCCATATCTGTCAGTGCAAACACATCTTTGTTTCTGACTACAATCATTTCCAAAATGTCTTTGTGTTGTGATTCCGCTTGTCACTGTTTCAGCAGCTCAGCGGTTCTGACCGGATTTGACCTCTTACCTTCAATAACGTTGCCTACTCTACTTATATTCTGGTATCTGTTACCATAATTATACCACCGTTCCTGAGATCTGATCTTCCAGCTATTTTTTAACTTGTGTAACCTGTCAGCTATGTTAAAATTTATACTTTGCCCTCTTTCATTCCATATTTGTGACCTCAGTTGACCCTGGTTGTCATGGTATGTTTTCGTTTTTTGTGGTCTGTAACTCTGCTTATTTATATGATAGTGTTATCTCTCGTTAGCCTAATTTCGCCTATCTGGGAAACTGGAAAATCGGTTAGCATTTACTTTATGTCTAGAAACAGTTGCTATTTTATAGCTCCTCTTTTCTCTCTGTCTCTCCCGCTGTACCTGTTTCCTCTATAAATATCCCTATCTACGTTAATTATAATATGTTCTTTTTTCAATTTTACCGTTTTTCCTGTCGTTTTAACTGAGTCTTTTACCTAACTTTACAAGGGCTTCTGTAGTTGATAAGCAAGGTTCTTTTGACAATGCTTCCCGTAGCGCTGTTGTTCGAATAGTTTGCCCTTTCAGGAAATATGGGTTTATTTTTAAACCTGACATCACTACGTTTATCGAATTAGGTTTTAGAATTACTGTTTGTTTAGTTCGCAGAGCAAATGCGACGTGAATATCATCTCTAAGATCTACGTCCCTATCTCTTTTTCTTAGTTTTTTAAGGTCAAAATAAGTCCTATGCCAGCTGGTATGTTCCGTCCTATAATTAAATGACGACTCATCGCTTTTACTATGACGAAGGGATTTGTCAGATGTATTCCACCTATGAAAACGGAATCATGGCTTTACCTGAAACTAGAATGCTGGCCCCGGTAACAGACTGTAAGAGTTCTTTAGTGTGATGTAACTTTATAATGCCCCTAATTCTCTTAAATACCTCATAATTTAAAAGTGACAAATCTGCCCCTGAATCCACAAGACTATGAAACTTATTATTGTTGATTTCTATTAAACAGCAACACAGGCTGCCTGATGCCAGATGTCTGGGGAGTTTAACTGTTATGTGCGGGGTTTTTTTTTTTTTCGTTATCTCTCTTGTGTCCTGCTGAACTTTTAGAGGTTATATTTCGTCTATCGCTCACGTGGGCCTCGGTCTGCGAGCGGACATGCGTTGCCCGAATAATTGTTTCTCCAGCAGCCGTTATTTTGTGGATTATATCCCTGACTTCTATCACTTACCTGCCACGAACTTTCACCTCTGTAATCTGTGTTAACGCACTGTTTGTTTGCCGGCGGTGTTGTAGGTCGATTACTTGCTCGCTATATTTGAGTTTATGGAGTCCGCCGCAAAAATTCAAGCACAATTTTGCTGTACTGCCTGTATGTTAGAGTGTCCGGGCCTCTCGTTTGCACGTTTGTATTTGTGTGGCCTATAATGTGAAGTGTTCATGGGTTCCTCATCCAGGTATCTTCTTCTTTTTCTTCTGTTTGTCTTCCCGTTTGAAAGAAAAGTTGTCTCTCTAAACTCTCCTCTTTACGCGTTACGGTAACTGCCTTATCTAGGGTTGTGGTCAAAGTTTCATTTAAAAATCTCTTAAATTTTCACTGAAGATTGATACTAGAATAAGCTGAGTCTGTTGTGATTTTATCTCTTCTTTTAAAAATGCATCTTGTGCGAGACTGTATTCTCTGCGAGTAATTCTCTATGCTCTCATCTGTTCCCTGTTTTATCTGTCGTAAGAGGGAAAAGGCCATCTGTCTGTCTGTGACATCGTTGCAATTTTGTGCTAAGTCTCTTTTCAATTTTTCCCAAGTTTCTTTTTCATTCTGATCTAATCTTCTTCTCATGTTTTCCGAACCCGGGGAAGAACTCATTTGGTATGCTAAACGTTTGATGTTGAAACTTGTCGCAGCTGAAAGGAAAGCATATTTTTTCTATTTCGTTTACCCATTTTAAAAACTTTTTTATGTCTCCCCTGAAAGGTTCAATAACCCCTGTTTTTCCCTGTCGCTGAACGCTACAATCTAACATGGATACAGCCTTGCTGACTTCTCCTAAAACTCTGCTGAACTGGGCTTCTACTGTTCCCTGTTTTGCCATTTTTTAAACCTGGGTGATTAACTAATATAAACTGTAAAAGAATATACACTTTTTTAAATGTTCCCCAGTTAACTTGTTGTGGTCTTTCTTGATTTTTTCTGTGCTAAAAAGGATAGTTTTTCTCTTCATACAACACAACACAGATAACACTACAGTTATAATCCACACGCCCTGAAAAATTTTTCTAAGTTTGAAAGAAGTAGGAAAAGATAGAAAACGTTTTCGCTACACCACAGTAAATTAAAACAAACAATATAGTTTATAATAATTATTCTTCACTTTTTTTTCCGCAGGTCTTATGTTTTTGGAGATCACAATATTCTCCTTCCTGTCTTGTTTCCATAGTAACCCTTTGCCTTCCCGCGTCGTTACCCAAGTCAGATTCTTCTCCTCGGTTTGGTGCCCTTACTTCGGGTCACCATAACCTATACATGATGACTCGTTAGAGACTCGGCCCCAGCCTTCTTGTCGAATCAGCATCATCTCGAGGCATTACACAATTGCCGTCCTCGTAATTACGCCACATTTCACAGCTCGACTTTTGTCGGCCTTGTGGCAAATCACATGTTGGGCCCTCCACGCCTTGTCTCCACAAGATATGCACACGGGAGCATGTCGACTCATACTTTAAAGTTCTAATGCACAAGATCAATATTCACTGAACTTAATTAATACACATTATTACTGCTAAAAATTCACATACATCTGAACATGAATTCACAGACAAAAGAACATGCGTCCGCACGCTCAGACTTGCTGAGAGGTACTGAACTCAACACCAGAATAGTGAGGGTCCACGTTTATACTTGGATGACTGATAGTTGACCAACAGTTCAGGCAGACAGAATAGTAAAGTCCATGTTTATACTTAGATGACCGATAGTTGACCAACAGTTCAGGCAGACAGAATAGTAAAGTCCACGTTTATACTTGGATGACTGATAGGTGACCAACAGTTCAGGCAGACAGAATAGTAAAGTCCATGTTTATACTTGGATGACTGATAGTTGACCAACAGTTCAGGCAGACAGAATAGTGAGTGTCCACGTTTATACTTAGATGACCGATAGTTGACCAACAGTTCAGGCAGACAGAATAGTAAAGTCCATGTTTATACTTGGATGACTGATAGGTGACCAACAGTTCAGGCAGACAGAATAGTAAAGTCCATGTTTATACTTGGATGACTGATAGTTGACCAACAGTTCAGGCAGACAGAATAGTGAGTGTCCACGTTTATACTTAGATGACCGATAGTTGACCAACAGTTCAGGCAGACAGAATAGTAAAGTCCATGTTTATACTTGGATGACTGATAGTTGACCAACAGTTCAGGCAGACAGAAAAGTAAAGTCCATGTTTATACTTGGATGGCCGATAGTTGACCCACAGTTCCGCAGAGCAGTAAATCGTGACTGAGTAAACGCTTCGCTTGCAAATTCCTGTCTTGCGTGGATTGGACTAAGTTGTGTGACGGCAACAAACACCACGGGTGAGATCGGCAAGGGGAGTGGACTGGCTGACTTGAGACAGAAGACATCCTATAGTGCGACTGTTTTGAATATTTAGTAGTGATATTGTAGTGACAGATAGCTGGCGGTAGTGTGTTGGGTTTGGTCATAGTAGTCCTTTTGTGTTGTACAGCGTTTGACGGAGCTAGTTTTCTGTGTAATGTTTTACAAAAGTAGTTGCTGAGGTATTCTGATAGCCTAGGGTGTGGGGTGGGGGGGGGGTGTGTGTTAGACTGGCTGCTGTAATATTGTCTATCCTTTCACATTGTCACCCCCACTGTGCTGTCACTGTGCGATCCTGGTGTAGTCCAGCGGCAGAGGACAAGCGCTTATCAGGAGCAGTGTGAGTTTGGACCTGAGTATTAACCATGGGGGCGGGAAGGCGTGCATAGTGATTTGCAAAGTCATCATGGCCTGCGATTCGGATAAGGGGATCCACATGTTTGGACGTCAACTTCCATGTTATCCTGTGCTTTACATTAAAGATCGTTGTGCGTGCTCTGTGGGTTTCAGCTTTATGGTTTTTGGATAGACTGTCTGTTAGGGGCCTGTGCAAGGAGCTATATACCATCAGGGTAGATCAGAGGTCTACTTCAAGGTCGCTTGAGCGCCCCCCCCCCCCACCCTCAGTAATTGTTGAAAAGGTACTTATTCTCTTTGGAGGGCGGTGAGGGCTGAATGTGTTTGCACCTCTCCCCTCCCAGTTGTTTGCACCTCTCCCTTCCCAGTTGTTTGTACCTCTCCCTTCCCAGTAGTTTGTACCTCTCCCTTCCCAGTTGTTTGTACCTCTCCCTTCCCAGTAGTTTGTACCTCTCCCTTCCCAGTTGTTTGTACCTCTCCCTTCTCAGTAGTTTGTACCTCTCCCTTCCCAGTAGTTCGTACCTCTCCCTTCCCAGTAGTTTGTACCTCTCCCTTCCCAGTTGTTTGTACCTCTCCCTTCCCAGTAGTTTGTACCTCTCATTTCCCAGTTGTTTGTACCTCTCCCTTCCCAGTTGTTTGTACCTCTCCCTTCCCAGTTGTTTGTACCTCTCCCTTCCCAGTTGTTTGTACCTCTCCCTTCCCAGTAGTTTGTACCTCTCCCTTCCCAGTAGTTTGTACCTCTCCCTTCCCAGTTGTTTGTACCTCTCCCTTCCCAGTTGTTTGTACCTCTCCCTTCCCAGTTGTTTGTACCTCTCCCTTCCCAGTAGTTTGTACCTCTCCCTTCCCAGTTGTTTGTACCTCTCCCTTCCCAGTTGTTTGTACCTCTCCCTTCCCAGTTGTTTGTACCTCTCCCTTCCCAGTTGTTTGTACCTCTCCCTTCCCAGTTGTTTGTACCTCTCCCTTCCCAGTTGTTTGTACCTCTCCCTTCCAGTTGTTGTACCTCTCCCTTCCCAGTTGTTTGTACCTCTCCCTTCCCAGTTGTTTGTACCTCTCCCTTCCCAGTAGTTTGTACCTCTCCCTTCCCAGTAGTTTGTACCTCTCCCTTCCCAGTTGTTTGTACCTCTCCCTTCCCAGTAGTTTGTACCTCTCCCTTCCCAGTTGTTTGTACCTCTCCCTTCCCAGTTGTTTGTACCTCTCCCTTCCCAGTTGTTTGTACCTCTCCCTTCCCAGTTGTTTGTACCTCTCCCTTCCCAGTAGTTTGTACCTCTCCCTTTCCCAGTTGTTTGTACTCTCCCTTCCCAGTTCCTCGTAGTTTGTACCTCTCCCTTCCCAGTTGTTTGTACCTCTCCCTTCCCAGTTGTTTGTACCTCTCCCTTCCCAGTTGTTTGTACCTCTCCCTTCCCAGTTGTTTGTACCTCTCCCTTCCCAGTTGTTTGTACCTCTCCCTTCCCAGTTGTTTGTACCTCTCCCTTCCCAGTTGTTGGTACCTCTCCCTTCCCAGTTGTTGGTACCTCGGTATTGATGAGGAGGGGGCGGTTGTTTGGAAGTGGGAGCTAATAACCACAACATCCTAGCTTCCAGTTGTTTCCCTTTAATGTAGGTGGCAGTGCAGAGTTCTCTGTCTCTACCCCCACCTCCCCCCTCAACCCTCCCCACCCCAATAATTTCTTTATGGTCAATACCCTTGTTTGATCAAAAGGTGATAAATATTGTCGCATCCTAAGAGTAGCCTCAGGTGCACATGAACAGGAGATGTTTTGTGCAGCTGAGGTTATCTGTCTTGACATCAGGGGATTGCCACTTTTCGTCAATCAGAGGTCATCTCGGCTTACTTGTTAGGGGATCGCCTTCCTGGAGCCGAAAGCAT
>CAJHNH020001353.1:37500-90000 GCA_905116865.2 Candidula unifasciata | reverse complement strand
AAGTTTTATTATTAAATTATCCTGATTGGTTTGGATATTTGCTGCAGGCCATGCATCCTGCACTAAGAAACTCATCTGTTTTTTGCTCTCACATCTCTTTTTGTCAGCTCAAATCTGCAGATCTTTATCTCCAAAGCCGATCCATTTTTTTCGCGGTAATTAATGCTAGTTGACGTGTTTTGTTTAAACGCTTGCCCAGTTTTGGGCAGGAAAAACAAGAAATTTGGTATAAAAGGAAAGTGGGAGCACACTCAAGGACTGGCACGACACTCTGTTCCCTGGCTGTATCCAACATTGCCGCAAGCTCAACCCCTGGACGCTAGAAGCTACCAGATTTAAGAGACTCAGAAGTTGGACACTAGAAGCTAGTAGGTTTAAGATACTCAGAAGTTGGACACAAGAAAGTAAAGAAGCGCTTACAAAACTACAATGACAGAGAAGAGGTTCCTAATGCTGACGCTGGTTGCACTTGTCTCCTGGGTAAGTTCTTGGCGCCAAACTGTTTCAAATATACTATCTGTGCGTGTGCTTGCATGTGTGTATGTGAAAAAGAGAATTGTGATGATGTAAAATATTTGAGTGTAGTGTTCGCTGAAATAACTTGAAACACAGACAACAGTTCCAATCTCTTGGCTAGCATTCAAGTACACATGTTTCCCGTGCTAATATCTCACACAACATGCGACAAGTTGGATCACAAACACAGACAACAGTTCCAATCTCTTGGCTAGCATTCAAGTACACATGTTTCCCGTGCTAATATCTCACACAACATGCGACAAGTTGGATCACAAAAAAACACATACACATCTAAGACAAAATATGAAATAGTCACAGCATGGAAGCTGTCAATCCAGATTTAGAGTAAAATCATGCGCGCGCGCACACACACACAGACACACACATATACAGTTGTCATCATTATTGTTCCTATCATCATTATCATCATCACGTGCCTCACTCCCTCCACTATCTACGATCTAAAACAGCGTGTATCTGTTGGTGTTCTGACTTAGTTTCGGCGCACATCTTAGTCAGTCAAGTTTCTTTAGACTCTTTGCATATGTTTACTATTTCTTTATGTACACTAGAATATTCTGTGCTGTTCACGTTTCCAGGCTCACGGTTAGAATACCTTTCCTTGCCATTCATGCCAATTCAGGTCGCTGGCCCTCTCCTACGTTGTGAATCATTGGGTTACTCCAAGCCTGGGCCTGGAAACTTGAACAGGTCTGAATATTCTTCTAAAAAAAAATTGTTCGTTAAATCGTTTTATTTTTTCGTTATCATTCTTTTTCTTTCTTCTTTCATCCGTCGACTGCAGAATTTCAAGTGTCACCCGCTGCTTTTTTTTTTTTTTTTTTTTGCGACCTTATGTGTCGGATTAATAAGCTCTTTTGATGTCTACCCTTTATTTTCACCAAAATCACATTCAGATTATTTTTGGTGAATTCACTAACCGATGTTCTTACTAACATCATATTGGTATACATTCAGTAGTAGCTTGATGTCCGGATGTGGCACAGCCAAGAAGCAAGTCTAATATTTTGTGTTGGATGATCTATGGTAGGCTAGCGGCCAGTACCCGCGAGACTGCAAATTCCCTTGTAAGGACATCTACCAACCTGTCTGTGGCACTGACGGCGTCACGTATGAGAACAACTGTACTTTGTCAAGGGTCAACTGTCGGCGGTCTCCAAATCAGAAAATCAAGGTCGCCAAGATTGGATCTTGTGATGTCACTTCGACCTACACACTAGATACCACGGTATGTAGTGTGTGTATGTGTGTGTGTGTGTGGGTGTGGGAGTGTATGTGTGTCTGTGTGGGTGTCTGTGTATGTCTGGGGAATCTTGTGATGTTCTCCTCCACCCCAGACACCGCGGCATGTTGTTATGTGTGTGTGTGTGTGTGTGTGTGTGTGTGTGTGTGTGTGAGATCCTTTTACGTTTTCGCCCACACCACCAATACTACGGTATGTAGAGCATATTCGTGTATGTGTGAGGGATCTGGTTCTGCCTCTCCTGCTCGACTGTCCCGAAGATATCATGTTGTGAAGTGTTTGGGAGATGAAGCCACATCACAGACTTCAGACTAAGACTTTGTTTAGTGTTACACAGTCTAGACTGAGTATATGTTTACATCCACACATGCTAGACTGAGTATATGTTTACATCCACACATGCTAGACTGAGTATTTGTTTACATCCACACATGCTAGACTGAGTATATGTTTACATCCACACATGCTAGACTGAGTGTATGGTTTACATCCACACATGCTAGACTGAGTATATGTTTACATCCACACATGCTAGACTGAGTGTATGTTTACATCCACACATGCTAGACTGAGTATTTGTTTACATCCAGACATGCTAGACTGAGTATATGTTTACATCCACACATGCTAGACTGAGTGTATGTTTACATCCACACATGCTAGACTGAGTATATGTTTACATCCACACATTATAGACTGAGTATATGTTTACATCCACACATGCTAGACTGAGTATTTGTTTACATCCAGACATGCTAGACTGAGTATATGTTTACATCCACACATGCTAGACTGAGTATTTGTTTACATCCAGACATGCTAGACTGAGTATATGTTTACATCCACACATGCTATACTGAATATATGTTTACATCCACACATGCTAGACTGAGTATATGTTTACATCCACACATTATAGACTGAGTCTATGTTTACATCCACACATGCTAGACTGAGTATATGTTTACATCCACACATGCTAGACTGAGTATTTGTTTACATCCACACATTATAGACTGAGTCTATGTTTACATCCACACATGCTAGACTGAGTATATGTTTACATCCACACATGCTAGACTGAGTATTTGTCTACATCCACACATGCTAGACTGAGTATATCTTTACATCCACACATGCTAGACTGAGTATATGTTTACATCCACACATGCTAGACTGAGTCTATGATCATTATTGTAATTGCAGACGGATGTCACTCCACCGGAAGTCTGCCAGCTTGGTTGTCCCTTCAACTTTGACCCCGTGTGTGGCTCTGATAGAAGCACCTACCCCAATGCTTGTGTACTGAGGGCCGAGAATTGCCTACGCTCTCCTTTCGAGCAGGTCATTCTAGCCAGTAACGGGACCTGTGATACCAGTGACATCACGACTACTTCAAACCCCAACACACCATACCCTAAGGTAAGTAATCCAATCATTTATCTGTGTGTGACTGCAACATGCATAGTCCAATCATTTATCTGTGTGTGATCGCAACATGTATAGTCCAATCATTTATCTAAGTGTGATCACAACATGTGTTGTCCAATCATTTGTCTGTGTGTGATCGCAACATGTATAGTCCAATCATTTATCTGAGTGTGATCGAAACAAATGTAGTCCAATCGTTTATCTGTGTGTGATCGCAACACGTATAGTCCAATCATTTATCTGTGTGTAATCGCAACATACGTAGTCCAATCATTTATATGTGTGTAATCGCAACATGCAAAGTCCAATCATTTATCTGTGTGTAATCGCAAAATGCAAAGTCCAATCATTTATCTGTGTGTGATCGCAACATTTATAGTACAGTCATTTATCTGTGTGTAATCGCAACATGTATAGTCCAATCATTTATCTGTGTGTGATCGCAACATGCAAAGTCCAATCATTTATCTGTGTGTGATCGCAACATTTATAGTACAGTCATTTATCTGTGTGTAATCGCAACATGCAAAGTCCAATCATTTGTCTGTGTGTAATCGCAATATGTGTAGTCCAATCATTTATATGTCTGTGATCGCAACATGTGTAGTCCAATCATTTATCTGTATGTGATCGCAACATGTGTAGTCCAATCATGTATTCGGTGAGATCGCAAAATATGTAGTCCAATCATTTATCTGTGTGTAATCGCAACATGTATAGTTCAATCATTTATTTGTGTGTGATCGCGACATATGTAGTCCAATCATTTATCTGTGTGTGATCGCAACATGTGTAGTCCAGCCATTTTTCTGTGTGTGTGATCGCAACATGTGTAGTCTAATCATGTATCTGTATAAGATCGCAACATTTGTAGTCCAATCATTTATCTGTGTGTGATCGCAGCATGCATAGCACAGATATTTGTCTGTGTGTGATCGCAACATGCATAGCAAAGATATTTGTCTGTGTGTGATCGCAACAGGTGTAGTCCAATCATTTATCTGTGTGTGACTGCAACATGCATAGTCCAATCATTTATTTGTATGTGATCGCAACAGGTATAATCCAATCATTATACTGTGTGTAATCGCAATGTACTTTTTTGAAAATTTTGCTTCAGATTTAATTGGAAAATGAAAGAGCTAAAACAGTGATACGAATTTTGTTTTTTAAAGGCTGATTGGTTTAGGATTGGTTTATGATTGGTTTATGATTGGTTTATAGGATATTCCTTTCCAAGAAGAACTTTAGCCTCTTATTTGTAAAAGTTTCCAGAATATTTCATAGATGAGATCTTAATGCCTATCTCTTAATGCCTATATCTTAATGTCTATATAATTCTAAATTATGTTGTTCTTTTCCTAATTTCAGAATGGTTATCACTGTTGTTAATTTCCAAGACTTTTGTATATTTCCTGTAGTCCATAACTTATTGAATAGTGTAGTAATAACTTGGATTGCCTTTTGAGAGATTCCTTTCAGAATCTCATAGTATACAATATCCTGTCCCGGGGTATCGTTTTCTTTCACAAGGATTGTTTGCCCCCACTTTGGACACTCAAATATCAGAATTTAGATATGGTTTAGCGTCTCAATATTTGTGTTAGCGACCGAAATTTATTTATTACTCTAATTCTTTTATTGATTCCATGAAAAACTATACTGCAGTTAGAACTAGTCTTGTACAATAATTGTGCACTAGTAATGTGCAATAATTGTGCACTAGTTATGTACAATGATTGTGCACTAGTCATGTTCAATAACTGTGTACTAGTCTTGTAAAAAATTGTGCAATTGTCCAGTACGATAATTGTACACCAGTCTTGAACAATACTTCTGCAAAAGAGGCTGCCTTTTCCTGAGTTGGTTCTGGATATTGTAAGGTAGGGTAATTTTCCATGTTGTATTTTACTTTGACAAGACTTAAATTTGCTCAATATTTCTGTTATAGAGCGTTTCTGAGGTCTGATCGATTGACCAAACAGTTTGCCGTAGTCCTCACTCTGTGTGCCTCGTTACCTTTAAATGTATACTTATCAAGGTTACTTTGTGTACTAAAATCTATACGACAGATTGAAAATGTCACAGATTTAGAAGCTTTAGCCTCAATAATGAACAACAATGGCGACTGCAACTGTACAAAATAAATCAGAAAAAGACTTGCGTTAGCAATTCGTAGGTTGAATAACACGAGGAACCGATATCCAAGCACCTGAAAGCAAGATAAAGCAAATGTTTTGAGATCACGCATCTTTTCTGCGGCAACTCATGAATGTGAATCGTGAACTCTTGGCTAAGTCTTTAGAGAAAAATATTAAAGCCTCTGAGCCCAAATGCTGCAGAAAAATTATGATAATACGGTGAACTCTTGATTCAATCTTTACAGAAAAATTATGACAATACCATGGACTCTTGACTTAATCTTTAGAGAAAAATATGACAATACCGTGAACTCTTGATTCAATCTTTAAAGAAACATTATGACAATACCATGGGCTCTTTACTCAATGGCTAAAAAAAAATTATGACAATACCATGGGCTCTTTACTCAAACTTTAAAGAAAAATTATGACAATACCGTGAACACTTGACTCAATCTTTAAAGAAAAATTATGACAATACCATGGACCAAGAAAAAGAAAAAAAGAAAAACTTCTGACCTGACCGTCAGGGAGAATAGGCTCATAAACAGCATCATCTTGTTCCCATCGCTGAAGTATTTTAGTCAAGCGCCAAGATGGCCAGTAGCCAGCTTTAATGGAGGCTGCAGTTTCCGGACGACGAGACAGAGACCGACCTCCGTGAAAGTGGATACAGGTCATGAGCAATCAAATGGAGCTGAAGTATTGGCTAGACACAGAGAAACTTTCACGCCTGCAGTAAAAGATATTAGAAATGAAAGCACATTGGGCTGAAGTATTGGCTAGACACAGAGAAACTTTCACGCCTGCAATAAAAGATATTGGAAATGAAAGCACATTGGGCTGAAGTATTGGCTAGACACTGAGAAACTTTCACGCCTGCAGTAAAAGACATTGGAAATGAAAGCACATTGGGCTGAAGAATTGGCTGGAGAAAGAGAAAGCTTATGGGAGTGTCCCGAGTGATGTCGATTCTTAATTTAACATTCAACATTCTACTCTTGTAGAAACTCCTATAGTAGTTATTCTCTTTGGCTTCTTCACATGGGCTATCGTTGTGGCTGCCAGACAGTATCTATATTGTTGTTCTTGTCTACACAATCAGACAGTATGAAGGTACATTTACAGTTGTACTTCTCAGACTGTACATAACCCACATTTCACTATTTTACATCTAGGACTGGACCAAATCCACATGCATTTTACTATTGTACCTCTCAGACTGTATCTAACCCACACTACACATTTATATCTCTAAGACTGTACATAATCCACATTACACAGTTGAACTTATCAACCTGTAACGAACTCACCTGTATCAGTCAGACTATACCCAGCCCACAGTTTTCAAATGACAATTCTCAGACTGTACTAACCCACATTTCACAATTGTACCTCTCAGACTGTACCTAACCCACACTACACATTTATACCTCTAATACTGTACATAATCCACATTACACAACTGAACTAATCAACCTTTAACGAACTCACATTTTACAATCGTACCACTCAGACTATACCCAGCCCGCAGTTTTCAAATTACAAATCTCAAACTGTACTAACCCACATTTCACAACTGTATCTCTCAGACTGTACCAACTCCCCCGCCCGGAGAATGTTCTCTTGTATGCACCAGAATCTACGACCCAGTCTGTGCATCTGACGGACAGACTTATGGCAACGCGTGTGAGCTGAGAGTCAGCAACTGCCGCGGGTCACCTTACAGTCAGGTCACCATTGTTAGTAACGGCACTTGTGTAACAACAACCACATATCCAACGGTGAGCAGTGAAACAACAGCAACAACCATATACCCAACGGTGAGCAGTGAAACAACTACAACCACATACCCAACGGTAAGCAGTGACACAACAGCAACAACCACTTATCCATCGGTTAGCAGTGAAACAACAGCAACAACCATATACCCAACTGTGAGCAGTGAAACAACAGCAACAACCACATATCCAACGGTTAGTAGTGAAACAACAGCAACAACCACATATCCAACGGTTAGTAGTGAAACAACAGCAACAACCACAAATGCATCGGCTAACAGTGACACAACAACAGCAGCCATATACCCAACCGTGAGCAGTGAAATCATAACAACACCAGAAACCAACACAGCGACCACAAATCAGACGGTAAGTTGTTCAGCCAGTCACCTGGCAAAGGTTGTATGGCATGTTGTAAGTTGTTCAGCCTGTCACCCTTTCACCTGGCAGTGGTTGTATGGCATGTTGTAAGTTGTTCAGCCTGTCACCTGGCAGTGGTTGTATGGCATGTTGTAAGTTGTTCAGCCAGTCACCTGGCAGTGGTTGTATGGCATGTTGTAAGTTTTCCAACCTGTCACCTGGCCGTGGTTGTATGGCATGTTGTAAGTTTTCCAGCCTGTCAACTGGCAGTGGTTGTATGGCATGTTGTAAGTTGTTCAGCCAGTCACCAGGCGGTGGTTGTATGGCATGTTGTAAGTTGTTCAGCCAATCACCTGGCGGTGGTTGTATGGCATGTTGTAAGTTGTTCAGCCTGTCACCCTTTCACCTGGCAGTGGTTGTATGGCATGTTGTAAGTTGTTCAGCCAGTCACCTAGTGGTGGTTGTATGGCATGTTGTAAGTTGTTCAGCCAGTCACCTGGCGGTGGTTGTATGGCATGTTGTAAGTTGTTCAGCCAGTCACCTGGTGGTGGTTGAATGGCATGTTGTAAGTTGTTCAGCCTGTTACCTGGCAGTGGTTGTATGGCATGTTGTAAGTTGTTCAGCCTGTCACCTGGCAGTGGTTGTATGGGATGTTGTAAGTTGTTCAGCCAGTCACCTGTTGTATGGCATGTTGTAAGTTGTTCAGCCAGTCACCTGTTGCATGGCATGTTGTAAGTTGTTCAGCCAGTCACCTGTTGTATGGCATAAGTTGTTCAGCCAGTCACCAGGCGGTGGTTGTATGGGATGTTGTAAGTTGTTCAGCCAGTCAACTGTTGTATGACATGTTGTAAGTTGTTCAGCCAGTCACCTGGCAGTGGTTGTATGGCATGTTGTAAGTTTTCCAGCCTGTCACAGTCACCTGGCAGTGGTTGAATGGCATGTTGTAAGTTGTTCAGCCAGTCACCTGGCAGTGGTTGTATGGCATGTTGTAAGTTGTTCAGCCTGTCACCTGGCAATGGTTGCATGGGATGTTTTTGGAAGTGATTTTGTTGATGCTGGTTTGGCCACCTTGTTCATGATAGCATCAATATGTGTGTATGTACTGGAAATCGGTATGGAAATTTTTCTATATGGGAATGTCTGTATGAGAATGTTTGTATGGGAATGTCTATTTATAAATTACTACCACTAAACAGTAAAACGTTTGTTGCTTTAGTTAGACTGAAGCACACAAAGACATATGTGCTCGATGTTTCTATGGAAACTTGGCCTGAGTTGTCTTTCGGTTTGTGTTTTATGTTTTTTTTTTTTTTTTTACATTGGATAGTTTGCTATGTAAATGTTTGGTGTTTTCTTTAAGTTAAAGGCTTCTAATATTCATGTTTGTTGTTTTCCTTCAGTTGATGGTTTGTAAAGTCCATGTTTGTTGTTTTCTTACAGTTGATGGTTTATAAATTACATGTTTGTTGTTTTCTTACAGTTGATGGTTTGTAAAGTCCATGTTTGTTGTTTTCCTTCAGTTGATGGTTTGTAAAGTCCATGTTTGTTGTTTTCTTACAGTTGATGGTTTGTAGTCCATGTTTGTTGTTTTCTTACAGTTGATGGTTTGTAAAGTCCATGTTTGTTGTTTTCTTACAGTTGATGGTTTGTAAATTACATGTTTGTTGTTTTCTTACAGTTGATGGTTTGTAAAGTCCATGTTTGTTGTTTTCTTACAGTTGATGGTTTATAAATTACATGTTTGTTGTTTTCTTACAGTTGATGGTTTGTAAAGTCCATGTTTGTTGTTTTCTTACAGTTGATGGTTTGTAAATTACATGTTTGTATTTGTCTTACAGTTGATGGTTTGTAGTCCATGTTTGTTGTTTTCTTAAATTTGATGGTTTGTAGTCCATGTTTGTTGTTTTCTTACAGTTGATGGTTTATAAAGTCCATGTTTGTTGTTTTCTTACAGTTGATGGTTTGTAAATTACATGTTTGTTGTTTTCTTACAGTTGATGGTTTGTAAATTACATGTTTGTTGTTTTCTTACAGTTGATGGTTTGTAAAGTCCATGTTTGTTGTTTTCTTACAGTTGATGGTTTGTAAAGTCCATGTTTGTTGTTTTCTTACAGTTGATGGTTTATAAATTACATGTTTGTTGTTTTCTTACAGTTGATGGTTTGTAAAGTCCATGTTTGTTGTTTTCTTACAGTTGATGGTTTGTAAAGTCCATGTTTGTTTGTTGTTTTCTTACAGTTGATGGTTTGTAAATTACATGTTTGTTGTTTTCTTACAGTTGATGGTTTGTAGTCCATGTTTGTTGTTTTCTTAAATGTGATGGTTTGTAGTCCATGTTTGTTGTTTTCTTACAGTTGATGGTTTATAAATTACATGTTTGTTGTTTTCTTACAGTTGATGGTTTGTAAATTACATGTTTGTTGTTTTCTTACAGTTGATGGTTTGTAAATTACATGTTTGTTGTTTTCTTACAGTTGATGGTTTGTAAAGTCCATGTTTGTTGTTTTCTTACAGTTGATGGTTTGTAAAGTCCATGTTTGTTGTTTTCTTACAGTTGATGGTTTATAAATTACATGTTTGTTGTTTTCTTACAGTTGATGGTTTGTAAAGTCCATGTTTGTTGTTTTCTTACAGTTGATGGTTTGTAAAGTCCATGTTTGTTGTTTTCTTACAGTTGATGGTTTGTAAATTACATGTTTGTTGTTTTCTTACAGTTGATGGTTTGTAAATTACATGTTTGTAGTTTTCTTACAGTTGATGGTTTGTAAATTACATGTTTGTTGTTTTCTTACAGTTGATGGTTTGTAGTCCATGTTTGTTGTTTTCTTAAATGTGATGGTTTGTAGTCCATGTTTGTTGTTTTTTTAAATGTGATGGTTTGTAGTCCATGTTTGTTGTTTTCTTACAGTTGATGGTTTATAAATTACATGTTTGTTGTTTTCTTACAGTTGATGGTTTGTAAAGTCCATGTTTGTTGTTTTCTTACAGTTGATGGTTTGTAGTCCATGTTTGTTGTTTTCTTACAGTTGATGGTTTATAAATTACATGTTTGTTGTTTTCTTAAATGTGATGGTTTGTAAAGTCCATGTTTGTTGTTTTCTTAAATGTGATGGTTTGTAGTCCATGTTTGTTGTTTTCTTAAATGTGATGGTTTGTAGTTCATGTTTGTTGCTTTCTTAAATGTGATGGTTTGTAAAGTCCATGTTTGTTGTTTTCTTACAGTTGATGGTTTATAAATTACATGTTTGTTGTTTTCTTACAGTTGATGGTTTGTAAATTACATGTTTGTTGTTTTCTTACAGTTGATGGTTTGTAAATTACATGTTTGTTGTTTTCTTACAGTTGATGATTTGTAAAGTCCATGTTTGTTGTTTTCTTACAGTTGATGGTTTGTAAAGTCCATGTTTGTTGTTTTCTTACAGTTGATGGTTTGTAAATTACATGTTTGTTGTTTTCTTACAGTTGATGGTTTGTAAAGTCCATGTTTGTTGTTTTCTTACAGTTGATGGTTTGTAAAGTCCATGTTTGTTGTTTTCTTACAGTTGATGGTTTGTAAATTGCATGTTTGTTGTTTTCTTACAGTTGATGGTTTGTAAATTACATGTTTGTTGTTTTCTTACAGTTGATGGTTTGTAAATTACATGTTTGTTGTTTTCTTACAGTTGATGGTTTGTAGTCCATGTTTGTTGTTTTCTTACAGTTGATGGTTTGTAGTCCATGTTTGTTGTTTTCTTACAGTTGATGGTTTGTAGTCCATGTTTGTTGTTTTCTTACAGTTGATGGTTTGTAGTCCATGTTTGTTGTTTTCTTACAGTTGATGGTTTGTAGTCCATGTTTGTTGTTTTCTTAAATGTGATGGTTTGTAGTCCATGTTTGTTGTTTTCTTACAGTTGATTGTTTGTAGTCCATGTTTGTTGTTTTCTTACAGATGATGGTTTGTAGTCCATGTTTGTTGTTTTCTTACAGTTGATGGTTTGTAGTCCATGTTTGTTGTTTTCTTAAATGTGATGGTTTGTAGTCCATGTTTGTTGTTTTCTTACAGTTGATGGTTTGTAGTCCATGTTTGTTGTTTTCTTAAATGTGATGGTTTGTAAAGTCCATGTTTGTTGTTTTCTTAAATGTGATGGTTTGTAGTCCATGTTTGTTGTTTTCTTACAGTTGATGGTTTGTAAATTACATGTTTGTTGTTTTCTTACAGTTGATGGTTTGTAGTCCATGTTTGTTTTTTTCTTAAATGTGATGGTTTGTAGTCCATGTTTGTTGTTTTCTTACAGTTGATGGTTTGTAGTCTATGTTTGTTGTTTTCTTAAATGTGATGGTTTGTAGTCCATGTTTGTTGTTTTCTTAAATGTGATGGTTTGTAGTCCATGTTTGTTGTTTTCTTAAATGTGATGGTTTGTAGTCCATGTTTGTTGTTTTCTTAAATGTGATGGTTTGTAAAGTCTATCTTTGTTGTTTTCTTAAATGTGATGGTTTGTAAAGTCCATGTTTGTTGTTTTCTTACAGTTGATGGTTCGTAAATTACATGTTTGTTGTTTTCTTAAATGTGATGGTTTGTAAAGTCTATCTTTGTTGTTTTCTTGAGTTAATAGTTTGCTAATGTCCGTGCTTCTGTTTTCTTGAGTTAATAGTTTGCTAATGTCCGTGCTTCTGTTTTCTTACAGTTGATGGTTTGCTAATGTCCATATTTATTAACAAATTTTTTTTGAACAATAGATGGTTTCTCACGTGGTCTAAACGTTCTTGTTGTGGCATTTTAAGTACATACATGTAGTTGTTACATGTTCTAAATATTCTTGTCGATGTGACATATTGTAAACGTTCTTCTTGACGTAGACTGTTCTGAAAGTTCTTGTTGACATGGCATGTTCAGAACGTTCTTGTTGACGTGGCATGTTCAGAACGTTCTTGTTAACGTGGCATGTTCAGAACGTTCTTCTTGACGCAGCATGTTCTGAAAGTTCTTGTTGACGTGGCATGTTCAGAACGTTCTTGTTGACGTGGCATGTTCAGAAAGTTCTTGTTGTTGTGACACGTTTTGGTCATGACATCATGACATGATGTAACATGTTCTGAACCTTCTTGTTGTTGTGACGTTTTCTGGACATTCATGCTGTTGCTCTAAATGTTCTTGTTACCGTGACATGTTTGAAAGTTCTTACTGTTGTGACATGATCTGAACGTCACATTAAACAAAGACTTGAAAGATTCATAATCATGTGTTCTAGCAGCGCTACTGTTTACAGTCACACTCCGTAGACATCTAATAGACTCATATATTATTTACAGTCACACTCCGTAGACATGTAATAGACTCATATATTATTTACAGTCACACTCTGTAGACATGTAATAGACTCATATATTATTTACAGTCACACTCTGTAGACATGTAATAGACTCATATATTATTTACAGTCACACTGTGCAGACATGCAATAGACTCATATAATATTTACAGTCACACTCTGTAGACATGCAATAGACTCATATATTATTTACAGTCACACTCCGTAGACATGTAATAGACTCATATATTATTTACAGTCACACTCCGTAGACATGAAATAGACTCATATATTATTTACAGTCACACTTCGTAGACATGTAATAGACTCATATATTATTTACAGTCACACTCCGTAGACATGTAATATACTCATATATTATTTACAGTCACACTTTGTAGACATGTAATAGACTCATATATTATTTACAGTCACACTCCGTAGACATATAATAGACTCATATATTATTTACAGTCACACTCTGTAGACATGTAATAGACTCATATAATATTTACAGTCACACTCTGTAGACATGTGATAGACTCATATATTATTTACAGTCACACTCCGTAGACATGTAATAGACTCATATAATATTTACAGTCACACTCTGTAGACATGTAATAGACTCATATATTATTTACAGTCACACACCGTAGACATATAATAGACTCATATATTATTTACAGTCACACTCTGTAGACATGTAATAGACTCATATAATATTTACAGTCACACTCTGTAGACATGTAATAGACTCATATCATATTTACAGTCACACTCTGTAGACATGTAATAGACTCATATAATATTTACAGTCACACTCTGTAGACATGTGATAGACTCATATATTATTTACAGTCACACTCTGTAGACATGTAATAGACTGATATATTATTTACATTCACACTCTGTAGACATGTAATAGACTCAAATATTATTTACAGTCACACTCTGTAGACACGTAATAGACTCATGTATTATTTACAATCACACTCTGTAGACATGTAATAGACTCATATATTATTTAGAGTCACACTCTGTAGACATGTAATAGACTCATATATTATTTACAGTCACACTCTGTAGACATGTAATAGACTCATGTATTATTTACATTCACACTCTGTAGACATGTAATAGACTCATATATTATTTAGAGTCACACTCTGTAGACATGTAATAGACTCATATAATATTTACAGTCACACTCCGTAGACATGTAATAGATTCATATATTATTTACAGTCACACTCTGTAGACATGTAATAGACTCATATATTATATACAGTCACACTCTGTAGACATGTAATAGACTCATGTATTATTTACAATCACACTCTGTAGACATGTAATAGACTCATATATTATTTAGAGTCATACTCTGTAGACATGTAATAGACTCATATAATATTCACATTCACACTCTGTAGACATGTAATAGACTCATATATTATTTACAGTCACACTCCGTAGACATGAAATAGACTCATATATTTTTTACAGTCACACTCTGTAGACACGTAATAGACTCATATATTATTCACAGTCACACTCTGTAGACATGTAATAGACTCATATAATATTTACAGTCACACGCCATATACTGAGAGAGTATTTCACCCGACATTGACTGAGACAATATTTTCAATCACTGTCATAGACGGAGACAATATCTACAGTCACACGTCATTGACTGAGACAATATTTTCAATCACTGCCATAGACTGAGACAATATCTACATTCACACGTCATTGACTGAGACAATATTTACAGTCACACGTCATTGACTGAGACAATATTTACAGCCACACGTCATTGACTGAGACAATATTTACAGTCACACATCAGTGACTGAGACAATATTTACAGTCACACGTCATTGACTGAGACAATATTTACAATCCCACGTCACAGACTGAGACATTATTTACCATCACACGTAATATTGACTTAGACAATATTTTTTATCACTGCCATAGACTGAGAAATTATTTCCAATCCCACGCCGTAGACTGAGACAATATTTACAAACCCACGCCATAGACTGAGACATTATTTACCATCACAAGTAATATACTAAGAGAGTATTTACAGTCACACATCTGGACTGAATCGTTCTATCTCACCTTTTAGACTCATTGTATTTAGAATCGCACATTCTAGACTGAGACTGTGTTTGCAATCTGACATTGTAGACGAAAGTCAGCCCACCTGAAGTCTGTCAGCTTGCGTGCACCTTCATCTTTGCCCCGGTGTGTGGATCTGACGGACGCACCTACCCCAACGCCTGTGTGCTGAGGGCTGGAAACTGTCTGAGCTCCGCGTATGAGCAGATCACACTAGTCAGCAATGGAACCTGTGAAACAACCTCCACAACAGCAACAACAACAACCACTTCCACTCCCACATATAAGAAGGTATACAGCTCGACCAAGTATCTGTGCGTGTGTGTGTGTGTGTGTGTGGTTGTGTGTGTGTGAGTGTGTGTCTGGCTGTGTGTGTCACGCGGGATTGTGAGTTCTGTTGGAGCAGCTCTATGCTGAATTTTATTGCCCTAAAGTCATATTTAATCACCATAAAAAATCAATACTTTTTTAGTTATAAAAAACAACATGAAAATTTGATATTCACAAATCGTGTGTACATTGTGACAGATATAATGACGTCTTCAGCTATGGAACTAGACTTCACTCATCAATTATCATAGCCGTCCCCATGTGGGATGCATTATTTCTTTATTTGAGGCCCCACCCTGGCTTTTGTCAGGGCCATAAATATGGCCTAAACGGCTGAAAGGGGTTTCCGGGACCTATCCACGGGTAAACCTTATCAGTATGGTGGCACTTTGTGTCACCAAGTGTTTATCGCTTGTGTGATGTCCTGGTGAGGTACAATTTCCCTATTACTACTCTTCTATCAGGCAAGAGAACATTAATGGCAGCCTTTTTTAAATGTTGAATATCCTTTTGTTACGTAATTATGTCTATTTCTGTGAACAATAATTCTGCAATAATATAAAAGATTTTTGATTGTCTTAAGTGTAGATGGCTCAAGTTGTTTTGATTACTAGCTTGTAGATGAATCAGTTTTTGATTGTCTAAAGTGTAGATGGCTCAAGTTGTTTTGATGGCTTGCTTGTAGATGAATCAGTTTTTGATTGTTTAGATTCCAGACGAGTCACAGTTTTCAGTGCCAACATAAATCGCTGATATTTTGTGACAATTAGAAGAAAAGTTTGTCTTTACAGGTTCACATTTGTTTAGCCTAGCATGCATCTGACCCCAGATGTTAGACAATTGTGTAAACCTAGCACACATCTGACCCCAGATGTTACACAATTGTGAACCTAGTATGGATCTGACCCCAGATGTGCCTTTTAAGTTGTACTATTACATTTTTCGTCTGATTTTTTTAAACAGTTGTATCTTCAAGGCTGTCAAATCTCACAGTTTACAATCTTATCTCTCATACTGTACCATATCCCTATTTTACAGCTTTAGATCCCATTATAAATATTAATTATAAACCCTATAATCCTTTATTTAAATATTATTAAAAAATAAATAGATATTCAAAAGGTTGATAGACATGCAAATATCTATGCCAAAAATTTGATATGTTTATTTCTGTGTTCATTATTTACTAAAGCCACATTTTACAACTGTACATTTCAGAGTGTACCTAATCAACATTTTACAACTGTACCTTTCAGTTTGTAGCTAACCCAAATTTTACAGCTGTACCTCTCAGACTGTACCTAACTAACATTTTACAATTGTACCTCTCAGACTGTACCTAACCCACATTTTACAATTATACCTTTCAGACTGTACCTAACCTACATTTTACAATTGTACCTTTCATACTCTCCCTAACCCACATTTTACAATTGTACCTGTCAGACTGCAACTAACCCACATGTTACAACTGTACCTTTCAGACTCTCCCTAACTCACATTTTACAACTGTACCTTTCAGACTGTACCTAACCCACATTTTACAACTGTACTTTTCATAATCTCCCTTACTTACATTTTACAGTTGTACCTATCAGACTGTATCTAACCCACATTTTGCAATTGTGCCTTTCAGACTGTATCTAACCCACATTTCCTAATTGTACCTCACAGGCTGTACCAACTCCCCCGCCCGGAGAATGTTCTTTTGTATGCACCAGAATCTACGACCCAGTCTGTGCATCTGACGGACAGACTTTTGGCAACGCGTGTGAGCTGAGAGTCAGCAACTGCCGCGGGTCACCTTACAGTCAGGTCACCATTGTTAGTAACGGCACTTGTGTAACAACAACCACATATCCAACGGTTAGCAGTGAAACAACAGCAACAACCACATACCCAACTGTGAGCAGTGAAACAACAGCAACAACCACATATCCAACGGTGAGCAGTGAAACAACAGCAACAACCATATACCCAAAGGTGAGCAGTGAAACAACAGCAACAACCATATACCCAAAGGTGAGCAGTGCAACAACATATACCCCCAAAGGGGACAGTGAAACAACAGCAACAACCATATACCCAAAGGTGAGCAGTGAAACAACAGCAACAACCATATACCCAAAGGTGAGCAGTGAAACAACAGTAACAACCATATACCCAAAGATGAGCAGTGAAACAACAGCAACAACCACATACCCAACGGTAAGCAGTGAAACAACAGCAACAACCACATACCCAAGGATAAGCAGTGAAACAACAACAACCACATACCCAAAAGTGCATTGTCCATAAATATGTCTATCTGATTTAGTGATGATCTTTGTGAAGTTTTTCTTATCTTCTTAACGTCTGTCTTTTCCATTCTGTCTTTCAAAACGAGAGCATACAAACAAACAAACAAACAAACTTGTATTTAAACTATTCCAGGTGATACTGAACAGTGAACCGTTGAATATTAAAAAATGTGAAAACATAATCTGTGGATACCTGAATGTCTGAACATGAATGTCTGGACATGAATGTCTGAACATGAATGTCTGAACATGAATGTCTGAAAATGAATGTCTGAAAATGAATGTCTGAACATGAATGTCTGAACATGAATGTCTGAACATGAATGTCTGAACATGAATGTCTGAACATGAATGTCTGAACATGAATGTTTGAACATGAATGTCTAAACATGAATGTCTGAACATGAATGTCTGAACATGAATGTCTGAACATGAATGTTTGAACATGAATGTCTGAAAATGAATGTATGAACATGAATGTATGAACATGAATGTATGAACATGAACGATTGAACATGAATGTATGAACATGAATGTCTGAACATGAATGTTGAACATGAATGTCTGAACATGAATGTCTGAACATGAATGTCTGAACATGAATGTCTGAACATGAATGTCTGAACATGAATGTCTGAACATGAATGTCTGAACATGAATGTCTGAACATAAATGTATGAACATGAATGTCTGAACATGAATGTATGAACATGAATGTCTGAACATGAATGTCTGAACATGAATGTCTGGACATAAATGTCTGAACATGAATGTCTGAACATGAATGTCTGGACATACATGAATGTCTGAACATGAATGTCTGAACATGAATGTCTGAACATGAATGTCTGAACATGAATGTCTGAACATGAATGTCTGAACATGAATGTCTGAACATGAATGTCTGAACATGAATGTCTGAACATGAATGTCTAAACATGAATGTCTGAACATGAATGTCTGAACATGAATGTCTGAACATGAATGTTTGAACATGAATGTCTAAACATGAATGTCTGAACATGAATGTCTGAACATGAATGTCTGAACATGAATGTTTGAACATGAATGTCTGAAAATGAATGTATGAACATGAATGTATGAACATGAATGTATGAACATGAATGTTTGAACATGAATGTCTAAACATGAATGTCTGAACATGAATGTCTGAACATGAATGTCTGAACATGAATGTTTGAACATGAATGTCTAAACATGAATGTCTGAACATGAATGTCTGAACATGAATGTCTGAACATGAATGTTTGAACATGAATGTCTGAAAATGAATGTATGAACATGAATGTATGAACATGAATGTATGAACATGAATGTTTGAACATGAATGTATGAACATGAATGTCTGAACATGAATGTTTGAACATGAATGTTTGAACATGAATGTTTGAACATGAATGTCTGAACATGAATGTCTGAACATGAATGTCTGAACATGAATGTCTGAACATGAATGTCTGAACATGAATGTCTGAACATGAATGTCTGAACATGAATGTCTGAACATGAATGTCTGAACATGAATGTATGAACATGAATGTCTGAACATGAATGTATGAACATGAATGTCTGAACATGAATGTCTGAACATGAATGTCTGAAACTCATACATGTATCAGTTCCTAATATCCATTTTTGTGTGTTCGTGCTTAATCCATGATATTAATAATTGTTTAAGTTTCATGACACACAGATATTTCCGTCCATCTCTTTCTATTTCTTTATCTCTCTCTTTCTCTCTCTCTGACCCTCTCTCTCTCTCTCTCTCTCTCTCTCTCTCTCTCTCTCTCTCTCTCTCTCTCTCTTTCTGTCTTTTTCTATCTCTCTCTGTCTCTTTCTTTATCTCTCTGTCTCTCTCTATCTCTTCTCTCTCTCTCTTTCTGTCTCTCTCTGTCTCTCTCTGTCTCTTTCTCTCTGTCTCTGTCTCTTTCGATATCTCTCTCTCTCTCTCTCTCTGTCTCTCTGTCTCTCTGTGTCTCTCTTTCATTTTTTGCCCCACTCATATCTCTATGATGTTCTGCCTCATCGATTTTTCTATGCAATTTTCAATCTTATCCATGTCTTGTCGTTGCGTTCTGTCTCACCCTTGTCTTCGTGAAAAGTTATGTCTTACCCATATCTTGCTGCAACGTTCTGTCTTACCCATGTTCCCGTGCAATGTTCTGACTCATCCATGTCTTGCTGCAATGTTCTGTCTCACCCATGTTCCCGTGCAATGTTCTGTCTCACGCATGTCTTGTCTCAATGCACTGTCACATCTATGCCTACACGCTTTAGCATGTTGGATCGATGTTTTCATGATCACAAGAACCAAAGTTAACTTGCCATATCGACACATTGATAAAACTTGCCATGTCGACACATTGATAAAACTTGCCATGTCGACACATTGATAAAACTTGCCATGTCGACACATTGATAAAACTTGCCATGTCGACACATTGATAAAACTTGCCATGTCGACACATTGATAAAACTTGCCATGTCGACTCATTGATAAAACTTGCCATGTCGACACTTTGATAAAACTTGCGATGTCGACACATTGATAAAACTTGCCATGTCGACACATTGATAAAACTTGCCATGTCGACACATTGATAAAACTTGCCATGTCGACACATTGATAAAACTTGCCATGTCGACACATTGATAAAACTTGCCATGTCGATACATTGATAAAACTTGCCATGTCGACACATTGATAAAACTTGCCATGTCGACACATTAATAAAACTTGCCATGTCGACACATTGATAAGACTTGCCATGTCGACACATTGATAAAACTTGCCATATCGACACATTGATAAAACTTGCCATGTCGACACATTGATAAAACTTGCCATATCGACACATTGATACATCTCAGACAGAGCCTGTCCCAGAGCCCGAAGTCTGCCCACTGGGCTGTCCTAGGATCTTTGACCCCGTCTGTGGATCTGATGGCAGAAACTACAGCAATTCTTGTGTGCTGAGAGCTTCCAACTGTGAAAGGTCCCCGTACCAGCAGGTGACAATAGTCAGCAATGGAACCTGTGACAGCCGTACCGGCACCCTATATCTAGCGGTATGTAGTCCCGCCAGCCGTCAAGTTATGTGTTGTCAGGGTGAGCTTCTGTTGTGTCACATGGCTTATGAGGGAAGGGGAAAATATCTTTTTGCCTATTGTTTCTTTGAGGCCGCAGTTTAATTGTTTGAAACTGCATTTGAAAAAATCAAACGTTTTCATTTCGTAGAGGATAACGGAGGACATAGAAATATAACCTATAACTCTGTGCTTGGATTGTTCACTGTGTTTCAATAGGAGTATGAATATACATGCTTTTTGTATGTCTTCTGTCTGGTTTTTCTATTATTCATAATAATTGTTCTGCACTAGACCCGCATTTTACAAATGTATTTCTTAGACTGTACACAACTCAAATTTTATAACTGTACCTTTCGGACTGTACCGAACCCATATTTTACAATTGTGCCTCCCATACTGTACCTAACTCAAATTTTATAACTGTACCTTACAGACTGTACCGAACCCATATTTTATAGTTGTGCCTCCCATACTGTACCTAACTCAAATTTTATAACTGTACCTTACAGACTGTACCGAACCCATATTTTATAGTTGTGCCTCCCATACTGTACCTAACTCAAATTTTATAACTGTACCTTTCAGACTGTACTGAACCCCCACGTTATAATTGTACTTCCCATACTGTACCTAACTACCATTTCATAATTTTACCTCTCAGACTGTACCTGACCTATATTTTACAATTGTACCTCTCGTACTGTACGTACGGAGCATTATATTATTGTACCTCTCAGACTATATCTAACCCACTTTCACAATTATACCTCTCAGACTGTACCAACTCCCCCGCCCGGAGAATGTTCTCTTGTATGCACCAGAATCTACGACCCAGTCTGTGCATCTGACGGACAGACTTATGGCAACGCCTGTGAGCTGAGAGTCAGCAACTGCCGCGGGTCACCTTACAGTCAGGTCACCATTGTCAGTAACGGCACTTGTGTAACAACAACCACATACCCAACGGTGAGCAGTGAAACAACAGCAACAACCATATACCCAACGGTGAGCAGTGAAACAACTACAACCACATACCCAACGGTAAGCAGTGACACAACAGCAACAACCACTTATCCATCGGTTAGCAGTGAAACAACAGCAACAACCACTTATCCATCGGTTAGCAGTGAAACAACAACAACAACCACATATCCAACTGTGAGCAGTGAAACAACAGCAACAACCGCATACCCAACGGTGAGTAGGGCAATCTTTCGTTCTGTATCTACCATGTTTTCCATATATGCGCAAACTTTCTTCATAGATACCCGTGTTTTCCTAAGTGTGCAACCGATTGTGTTGCTGCTACAGTGTTTTCCTGACGTTTGCAACCTTGATGCTTGGCTACTAGTGCTCTCACTATGTGTCCAACCGTTTGTGTTGCGGCTACAGTGTTTTCCCGATGTTTGCAGCATTGATGCATGGCTACTAGTGCTCTCACTAGGTGTCCAGCCGATTGTGTTGTGGCTACAGTGTTTTCCTGACGTTTGCAACCTTTCCTTATAGCTTTCAGTGTTTTCCCTAAGTGTGCAACCTTTTTCGATGGCTACTAGGTTTTTACCTAGGTGTGCAACATTTCTTTATAGCTACCAGTGTTTTCCCTACGTGGCAATCTTTATTTATAGCTATCAGTGTTTTCCCTACTTGGCTACCTTTCTTAATAGCTACAACTGTTTTCCCTACAAGTGCAAACTTTCGTGTTGTGTCTACAGTGTTTTTCCTATGTGACCTTTCTTCCTGGCTCCTAGTTTTTTCCCTCCGTGCGTAACCTTACTTCATGACTACCAGTGTATCTAAAGATACTACAAATTACATCCACCGATTGATTCCATCTAATCCTAAGAATAGCAAGCGAATAAGTTTATTACATTTGCCTAAACCCAAAATTGATTTATTTAAAACAAGTTTAGCATATTCTGCTGCTCATCTATGGAACCATCTTCTACTCGATCTAAAAACTACCCAAAAACTCATTTAACCGCAAACCCTTTCATTTCAAGATTACCAGTGATTATACGCCACCTTAAAAGTAGTTAATAATCCACAATGTATTACAAGTTTATCATTAAGTACTGTGTGTATGATATGTATGTATGCGTATATGTGTGACATGCATGCATGTGTAGTCGTGTTTGTGTATGTATGATTCTGTGTACGTATGAGTGTATGTATCGGTAACTGTATAAGTGTGTGTGTATGTCTTTGCGGGTCTGTATGTGTGTTAGTGTATGTCTCTGTGTGTAGGCGTGTGTCTGTGAGTGTATCTGTGTGTGAGTCTTTATGGTGTCTGCGTGCGTGTCTGTAGGTGTGTCTGTGTTCGTGTCTCTGTATTGGTTCGTCTATATGCGTGTTTTTATGTGCATATGTATGTGTCTGTGGGTGTGTTTCTCTGTGTGTGTTTTTGTATGTGTATCTGTATATGTGGCTGAGTATGTTTCTGTGGGTGTGTGTTTGTATGTGTATATGTAAGGGTGTGGCTGCGTGTTTGTGTGTGTGTGTCTGTCTATCTGTGTGTATCTATGTATGTGTCTTAGGGTTTTTGCGTGTGTGTCTGTGTGTCTATGCCTGTGTGTGTCTGTGTGTTTGTCTCTATGTGTGGCTTAGTGTGTATTTGTGTGTTCGTCTTTTTTATAATGTGTTCGTGTGTCTGTGTGTGTGTGTTCGTCTGCGTGTGTGTGTCTGTGTGAGTATTTGGGTGTTTTTTGGTGCGTTAATATGTGTGTGTATGTCTCTCTGTGTGTCTATGTGTGTCAGTGCGTGTGTGTGTGTGTGCCATTATGTGTCTGTATGTGTGTCTGTGTTTGTGGCTGCATGTATATATGTGTCTGTCTATGGCTGTGCGTGTCTGTGTGTGTGGCTTTGTGTGTATCTGTGTGAGTATCTATGGGTGTGTTTATTAAATAATGTCTGTGTGTTTCTCTGCGTGTATGGCTTTATGTGTATCTGTATGTGTGTCTTTTTGAAAATGTGTGTATATCTGTGCGTCTGCGCGTGTGTATTTTTATGTATGTGTCTGTGTGTGTGAGCCATTATGTGTCTGTGTGTGTGGCTGTGTGTGTATCTGTGTCTGTCTTTGCTGTGAGTGTATGTTTGTGTAGCTTTGTGTGTATCTGTGTGTGTCTCTATCGGTGTGGCTGTTATATAATGTCTGCGTGTGCGTATGTATCTGAGACGGTTTATGTGTATGCGTGTAAGTTTGTGTGCGAATGTGAGTCTGCGTGTGTGACTGTGTGCGTGTCTATGTGTGTATCTGTGTATGTGTGTATGTGTGAGTGTTGCGTATGTCTATGTGTGTGTCTGTGTGTGTGTGTTTCCCTGCCTGCGCGTGTGTATGTGTTTGTGAGTGGTTTCCCTTTACGTGTAACCTTTCCTAATTACTACCGTGTATTCTCTACATATGCAACATTTCTTTATGACAACCAGTGCTTCCCTACGTGTGCAAAATTTCTTCATGACAACCAGTGCTTTCCTACGTGTGCAAAATTTCTTCATGACAACCAGTGCTTCCCTACGTGTGCAACATTTGTCATGGCTACAAGTGTTTTCCCTACAGATACAACTGTTTATATTGTGGCGACAGTGTTTTCCCTACAGATACAACTGTTTATATTGTGGCGACAGTGTTTTCCCTACAGATACAACTGTTTATATTGTGGCGACAGTGTTTTCCCTACAGATACAACTGTTTATATTGTGGCGACAGTGTTTTCCCTACAGATACAACTGTTTATATTGTGGCGACAGTGTTTTCCCTACAGATACAACTGTTTATATTGTGGCGACAGTGTTTTCCCTACAGATACAACTGTTTATATTGTGGCGACAGTGTTTTCCCTACAGATACAACTGTTTATATTGTGGCGACAGTGTTTTCCCTACAGATACAACTGTTTATATTGTGGCGACAGTGTTTTCCCTACAGATACAACTGTTTATATTGTGGCGACAGTGTTTTCCCTACAGATACAACTGTTTATATTGTGGCGACAGTGTTTTTCCTATGTATACCATCTGTTTTCGTAGCTACAAGTGTGTTCTGCACATATACAGTGCATACATTCTCTGATGTAAAAACACATCTGTAACAATTATATTTTAAACTCTAGGTGTAGCCGGAGACGACGTCGGACACCAAGTCACCGGCTGTACAACAAAAAGCACGTGTGCAATCATAACAACAACTACAACAGCAGCCACAACGACCACCACAAACAAGACCCTAGACTCCATGTAGAGACTGGTGTGTGTGTTTCACGGCTAAACGATTTCTAATAAATCTCACAGACTGGTTTTTGTTTCCGGTGTTTCTTTGTGGTAACATTTAACATGTTTTTGTCTGGTAACATTAAACATGTTTTTGTCTGGTAACATTTAATATGTTTAAGTCTGGTAACATTAACATGTTTTTGTACGGTAACATTTAACATGTTTATGTCTGGTAATATTTAACATGTTTATGTCTGATAACTTTTAACATGTTTATGTCTGGTGATATTTATATATATATATCTTTGTGTGTGGTAATATTTATCATGTTTCTATGGTAATATCTCAGATGTTTCTATGTGTTATTTTTCACATGATTCTGTGTGAAAATATTTCACATGTTTATGTGTGGAAGTATTTAAAATGTTCTGTGTTGTAAAATTTCACATGATTCTGTCTATGTGCGTCTTATCTTGACATTTCTTTGTGTTTTCAAACGTAAAGCAGAAAAAAGGATGAGGAGGAGGAAGAACCAGAAGAACAAGGAGGATGAGGGGAGCGAGTACAAGAACAGGTATCAACAGCAGCAGAAGAACAAAATGAAAAAAAAATGACTTAACGTTTTAATCAAGCTGTGTATTTGACATGGATGTAAAAACTGGAGAATTTTCTCAGTTTAACAGAGATTTCATATTAGATGAATGTGCTGCTGTTTTACTGTTGAATATTTATTGATAGTAAACAATTAGTAAAGCAGTGACGCACAGCAGATAGATAGTACAGCAGGTGTCGCCCCCTGGTGGCCGGCCGCCTAGCAGGGACTAGGGTAACTGTTGCAGTCCTCGTCGTCGCCATGGTGCACGTTGTCAACGACAGAGGAACAGATGCTGGGATTGAAGCAGACGGAGTAGACGCACGTCTCGAATATATTCATGACGTCTTTGTTATTCTTGAGAACACATTTAGCCAGCTGGGTGACGATAGCACCACAGGCATTCATGGCATTGACTCGCTTCTCCTTGGGGCAGAGGTTGAACAGCTCGATGCTGGCCATGCAGTAGTGAGGTTGCTCGGGCGGGTTGTTGCTCAGGAAGGCGTAGAAGGCGCAGTTCCTCTTGCCCTTGATGCCCAGTTTCTTGCACGTCTCGTGGTATACATCGTCGGCGTCGTTGAATGGAGAGTCACACATGGTGGTCGGGTAGCCGTTCTCTTTAGAAAATAGAGCACTTTGTCCCTATAGGGGTCAGAGAGCAAAGGTCATCAATGGTCATAGTTCTCTCAGATTATCTCAGAATCATCGGCCACATGGCAAAGCAATAATAATGATTATTAAATGCTTATCCAAAGACAAGGAAGAAAGCGGGTTAAGGGTTTACTGGGGACAGACAGGTGACACCTTCAGAGCCCAGTAGCTGGGATGACATGTACAGATGGCAGTCGTGGGTTCGGCTTCTTGAAGATGCATAAAATTAGCTCAGCGCACACTGGGAACCAGGAAATGTTAGGGAAAGTAGAAATAGTTGTTTCGTATTTACAGCTTGAACTATTGACCTTTCTGCATAGTTACAATGTGACTAATAGACTTTTCTACACAGCTACAGTGTGACCGATTGGATTTTCTGCAGGGTTACTGTGTAAAGAGAAACAGTGCAACATAGAGGGACACACAGAGTAGTTTAACATAGAGGGACACACAGAGTAGATTAACATAGAGGGACACACAGAGTAGTTTAACATAGAGGGACACACAGAGTAGATTAACATAGAGGGACACACAGAGTAGATTAACATAGAGGGACACACAGAGTAGATTAACATAGAGAGACATACGGTGTAGTTTAACATAGAGGGACACACAGGGTAGTTTAACATAGAGGGACACACAGGACAGTTAAACATACAGGGACACACAGGAAAGTTTAATACAGAGGGACACATGGGACAGTTAAACATAGAGGGACACACAGGGTAGTTTAACATAATGGGACACACAGGACAGTTAAACATACAGGGACACACAGGAAAGTTTAACATAGAGGGACACACATGACAGTTTAACATAAAGGGACACACAGGGTAGTTTAACATAGAGGGACACACAAGACAGTTTAACATAAAGGGACACACAGGGTAGTTTAACATAAAGGGGCACAGGGTAGTTTAACATAGAGGGACACACAAGACAGTTAAACTTAGAGGGACACACAGGACAGTTTAACATAAATGGACACACAGGCACACAGGGTAGTTTAACTTAGAGGGACACACAAGAAAGTTTAACATAGAGGGACACACAAGACAGTTTAACAAAGAGGGACACACAAGACAGTTTAACATAGAGAGACACAGGGTAGTTTAATATAGAGGGACACACGGGGTAGTTTAACATAGAGGGACACACAAGACAGTTTAACATAGAGAGACACTGGGGAGTTTAACATAGAGGGACACACAGGGTAGTTTAACATACAGGGATACACATGACAGTTAAACATGTAGAGACACATAGGACAGTTAAACATAAAGGGACACACAGGACAGTTTAACATAGAAGGACACAATGGACAGTTTAACATGAAGGGACACACATGACAGGTAAACATGTAGAGACACACATGACAGTTAAACATAAAAAGACACACATGACAGTTACATATATAGAGAAACAAAGTACATTTTAACACAGATGGACACGCAGGGTATTATAATATATATAGAGAGAGAGACACATGACAGTTAAACATATAGAGTCACACATGACAGTAAAGATAGATGAGCTGGTCTAACATGGGGAAGTACATAGAGCTGTCTGTCACACACACACACACACACACACACGCACGCACGCACGCACGCAGGCACGCACGCAGGCACGCACGCACACACACACACACACACACACACACACACACACACACACATACACACATACACACATACACACATACACACATACATACATACATACATACATACATACATACATACATACATACATACATACATACATACATACATACATACATACATACATACATACATACATACATACATACATACATACATACATACATACATACATACATACATACATACATACATACATACATACATACATACATACATACATACATACATACATACATACATACATACATACATACATACATACATACATACATACATACATACATACATACATACATACATACATACATACATACATACATACATACATACATACATACATACATACATACATACATACATACATACATACATACATACATACATACATACATACATACATACATACATACATACATACATACATACATACATACATACATACATACATACATACATACATACATACATACATACATACATACATATTCTAGAAAAAGAAGAAGCTGAAGCAGCAGAAGAAGAGGAAAATGAAGGGAAAAAAAGAAGAAGCAACAGCAGGAGGAGGTGAGGACATTTAAAAGGACAAGAGAAAAGAAGAAAAAGAAAAAAAATAACTGATGAAAACAGAAGAGACAGAGAGAGTTGATACGTACTTCAGTGGTGATAGCCACTCCAGGTCTCAAAGGTTGGTTCTCCTCTTGCCCTTGCCAGGCCCGGAAGTTGACGGAGGTGCCGCCGCAGATGGGAACCCCGAACGACCAGATCTTGGTCTCACTGACGTAGCACAGCGACAGTCCTCTGGGGAAGTATCAGCTCAATGAACCGTGACAGCAAAAGGTAATTTAGGAGGAAATCATTCGCAAGCTATGTTGGCCACTCATTGGCAAGTAAGAATGTGGACATTTATGACAAGGGAAAATGGGTCTACAAACAAGATGTTGACACTTATAGACAGGGGAACATATGACAGTTTATAGACAAGGGAAGCTGTGGACACCTACAGACAATGGAAGATGTTGACACTTACAGACAATGGTAAATGTGGGCACTTATAAACAAACGAAAATATGGACACTTATAGACAGGGGAACATATGTTTACCACTTATAGACAAGGGTAGATGTGATATCTTACAGGCAAAGTAAGATGTTGACACCATTAGAAATGTGAAGATGTTGACACTTACAGACAACGGAAGATGTAGACACTAATAGACAAGTAAAGATGTGGAGATTTATAGACAAGAGAAGATGTGGACACCTTCCGATAAGGGGTCACTTATAGACAAAGGGAGATATGGTCACTTATAGACAAAGGGAGATGTGGTCATTTATATACAAAGGGAGATGTGGTCACCTATAGACAAAGGGAGATGTGCTCACTTATAGACAAAGGGAGATGTGGTCACCTATAGACAAAGGGAGATGTGGTCACTTATAGACAAAGGGAGATTTTGTCACTTATAGACAAAGGGAGATGTGGTCACATATAGACAAAGGGAGATGTCGTCACCTATAGACAAAGGAAGATGTGGTCACCTATAGACAAAGGGAGATGTGCTCACTTATAGACAAAGGGAGATGTGGTCACATATAGACAAAGGGAGATGTGGTCACTTATAGACAAATCGAGAAGTATTCACCTATAGATAAAGGGAGATGTGGTCACTTATAGACAAAGGGAGATGTGGTCACTTATAGACAAAGGGAGATGTGGTTACTTATAGACAAAGCGAGATGTGGTCACTTATAGACAAAGGGAGATATGGTCACTTATAGACAAAGGGAGATGTGGTCACCTATAGACAAAGGGAGATGTGGTCACTTATAGACAAAGGGAGATGTGGTCACTTATAGACAAAGGGAGATGTGGCCACCTATAGACAAAGGGAGATGTGCTCACTTATAGACAAAGGGAGATGTGGTCACCTATAGACAAAGGGAGATGTGGTCACCTATAGACAAAGGGAGATGTGGTCACCTATGGTCAAAGGGAGATGTTGTCACATATAGACAAAGGGAGATGTGCTCACTTATAGACAAAGGGAGATGTGGTCACTTATAGACAAAGGGAGATGTGGTCAACTATAGACAAAGGAAGATGTGCTCACTTATAGACAAAGGGAGATGTGGTCACATATAGACAAAGGGAGATGTGGTCACTTATAGACAAAGGGAGATGTGCTCAATTATAGACAAAGGAAGATGTGGTCACCTATAGACAAAGGGAGATGTGGTCACCTATAGACAAAGGGAGATGTGGTCACCTATAGACAAAGGGAGATGTGGTCACCTAAAGACAAAGGGAGATGTGGTCACCTATAGACAAAGGGAGATGTGCTCACTTATAGACAAAGGGAGATGTGCTCACTTATAGACAAAGGGAGATGTGCTCACTTATAGACAAAGGGAGATGTGCTCACTTATAGACAAAGGGAGATGTGCTCACTTATAGACAAAGGGAGATGTGGTCACCTATAGACAAAGGAAGATGTGCTCACGTATAGACAAAGGGAGATGTGCTCACTTATAGACAAAGGGAGATGTGGTCACTTATAGACAAAGGGAGATGTGCTCACTTATAGACAAAGGGAGATGTGCTCACTTATAGACAAAGGGAGATGTGGTCACTTATAGACAAAGGGAGATGTGCTCACTTATAGACAAAGAGAGATGTGCTCACTTACAGACAAAGGGAGATGTGCTCCCTTATAGACAAAGAGAGATGTGCTCACTTATAGACAAAGGGAGATGTGCTCACTTATAGACAAAGGGAGATGTGGTCACTTATAGACAAAGGGAGATGTGGTCACCTATAGACAAAGGGAGATGTGCTCACTTAAGACAACTTGTCGACACCTCTCCACACCTTAGTATGCACTGGCCATCTGAAACATGCTTCGAAAAAGTTAAACTGGGATCCTGCGCAGAGTGACTTGTATCACTTGACAAGACCCAGATCAAGATCGTATCACGGATTATATGTCCAGAATATTCAGGTGTGCGAGGTAACGAGCAGGTTGATAGACTGGTTGCTGCTGCTCCTCTAGACCGTTGCTAACTATATGATATAGTGGATGTGACGAAGACTCTCCCGGATCAAATAGACAGTGCAAAAAAAAAAAGGAAATTAATACAATAAAAGACTAATTTGAGAGATTGGGGGGGAGGGGGAGGGGGGGGGGGGGGCAGGTGATTGTGTAGAGGTTCTAGTAGACATTCAACTTTAAAGGGAAACAAAGGCGGACTTCTAAACAGTTGCATCTGATACTATAAGCGTGTCAACACTTCAGGGGGGGGGGGGGGGCAGGTGATGGTGTAGAGGTTCTAGTAGACATTCAACATTAAAGGGAAACAAAGGCGGACTTCTAAACAGTTGCATCTGATACTATAAGCGTGTCAAGTCTTCAAGGGGGGGGGGGGGGGGGCAAATGATGGTGTAGAGGTTCTAGTAGACATTCAACATTAAAGGGAAACAAAGGCGGACTTCTAAACAGCTGCATCTGATACTATAAGCGTGTCAACTCTTAAGAGGGGGGGGGGGGGGCACTTGTGGAAATGTTCATAGTACACTGATTTCAATTCGATTGTTTCATTCTTTCAATCAATCCTTTATTTTTTTTTTTCGTTCATTCAATAATATATTCACTGTGAGAATACAGACAAACATAAAAACCCAAAACACACAGAGAGGACAAACAACAGACAAAACAAACAGACACAATAAACAGAGAGACAGACATGCAAATATTACATGCTGTTGGAAAGGTCCATCATTCGAGGCTGGCAACCAGACTCGTCCGACTGCTGCACAGTCACTTCCGGGTAAGGAGCATAGGAGTAGGTGGCGTTGTCACCACGAAGCGTCACCTGGACAACACGCAGGCAAGCCAGGATGTTTACAAGAAGGTGAAACATGATGCTGATTGTTGTGACGATGATGAGGATTATAATGTTGATAAAGAAAACAATATTTTCCCGTTGTAAATTTAAATATTTGTGTACAAACAGTATATTGCACAATTTATAGGCTGTCGTATTTCGCTGTATCTCGTCAGGGGCATTACTACAGAGTCGATGAACATTTAATCACGCACACAAATAAATCATTTTCGCTGAAATGCATAAATGGCATTGCTAAGTTAGCCTGCACATCTCTGCAGTAGAATTCAAGATCAGCCATATAATCACCATGGTAACTTCAGATTTATCACCTGATCCTTTTGTTCACATTAAACAGAAAAGCTCAGTTTTGTTGAACCGGCCTAGGCCACTTTTAGCATACATAATATATTCAGTGTGTCGTCAGTAATTCTGAAGGCACAATCCTTATCAGCGTCGTATTTGACGTCATGTCAATGAATTGGGGCCTCTCTTCTTCGTTAATCCTGAAACGGGATCTCCACTCCGTTGTGAGTCCATTTAGGGATGTGTTTCTGCTGCTCTGTTTTCACGCTGTCTCTCCGTTCAGCTGGGACGTATATGTAAATTGATAGATGCAATGGAATTGAATGTACGGAGATACGGGTTCTTTATGACTTTAGGTAGGTTTGGAAGTGGCTTTTGTATCTAACCATTGTTACAGAGGTCAAAAGACATTTGACCGACGTTTGTTTTTGGTCGGTTTTGCAGACGTTGCGTGTACGTCGTCCCCTCGAAAAAATGTTAACTAGATAAATACTTGCAGTGGGGAAATTATAATTAAGTGGGATGCTGGGGAGTTTGATGAAACCTGTGTATACGGATCTAGAGAAGAACACCTCGATAAAAAAAAAAAACCTAAGCCTACGGTTGACCTGGGCTGAATGACTGTGGGTTATTCAGTCGTGAACGTAGAACGTCTGGTTAGCGGGTGGGGGGGGGGGGGCGCCAGGCGTGTCGACTTCGCCTCTTCCCTAGCAAGCATTCAATACTTAGGTGACCGTTTACTTCCTGCACTGAGAGCTTATATTCTATGAATTGTGTATTAAAAAATACAAACAAATCATCGCTAGAGCTACGGAGTGCGTGGTCTGTGCCTGATACCATCTTCAGGTGGCTCCAGTAGGAGGAGGAGAAGACGAGGAAATGGGGAGGGGAGAAGGCATAGAAATGGGAGAGCAGGAGCCCAAAGAGTGCAGCGAAAAACACAGAGCGTCTTTGATTTAAACATATTAGAGTGGGTTACAGGAACTGTCGTAGTGCCAAGCAGAGAGGACCTGTACTGGAAAGACTGATTGATGACTTTGATATCATCATGCTGCAGGAATTAAACATAGATAGATATGAGTGTCCTGGATACATTAGTTGCATAAATCCTACTGGACAGGGAAGACATGGACAATGTCTGCTGGTGAAGAATGGGGTGAAGCATGTGGTTCTTGACCTGGACCGGTGGAATCATAGTACACTAGAGGTCCAGGGTTTACAGACAGATAATGGGTGAACAGCCTGGAATTTAGTAAATGTTTACGCTGCTGTTGAATCTCTTGTCACAAAGCAACAATGGGACTGGCTCAAAGAGTTGGGGGAAATCCCTGGCAATAGACTCCTCATCTGTGGGGGTTTTAATGCATGGGACAGTAGTGGTGAAAATAGGCAAGGAAATGCTTTAGCGGAAGCTATGGTGAATGCAGAGGTAGTCTGTATAAATGACGGTAGGCGAACTAGAGTGGCAATGAGACCTGGTGATGCAGACACGGCCATTGATTTAGTGTTTGTTACCCAGTCAGCAGTACTGGACACAAAATGGAGTGTCCTGGGTGATCATGGGAGTGATCATATGCCATGCTCAGTCTTGATTTCTAAAGCTAGCAAATTTAGAGCTGTGAGAACGAGCAAGACCCATAAGTATGAGAGCTACAGTACCCTTCTTGGACGCCTTCGACAGAAGGTATGCAGCAGAACCACCATCTCTGCTTTTGTGCAGCCTCCATGGTGGACCCAAGAAGTAAAACAGGCATGGGGAGCAAAAGGACAGCAGTTAAGATATAACAGAAAGTGCGAAAGGCACCTCACAGCTTACAGGAGGATGTAGAGAGGATAGAAAGAGTTGAAAAAAAAAAAAGGTAGAAGATTTCAAGCCCTGTGCAGCAGATGCAAAGAAGGCTAAATGGGAACATTTTATGAACGAAATTGAAGGGGATAGATCACTGGGTAGGTTTTGGAGACTGCACAGAGAGATGCAAAGAAAGGATTGTCCTATTACAACAAGCATCATATACACGGATAACGATATGCCAGTGACAACAGACAAAGAGAAATGGGAAGCTTTTTTAAAGAGATTTATATCCCAAACTATAGGGGAGCTTACAAATTCAGTTAGAGATAATCTGTATAATACAATAAATGATTATTCTTTTGAGTATGTTTTTCGGGTGGAGGATATAAGACATGTAATGCAAAACGCAAAGGACACTTCCCTGGGACCAGAGGAGTCATGTATGCCCACATGAAGAGCATGAGTGATGAAGACTTGAGGGAGATACCTTTTTACTTCAACCAGAGAATCAGAACAGCTTCAGTACCCCAGGAATAGGTAACATCTACCTAATTCAATTTCCAAAACCAGGCAAAGATCATTTCAAACTCAGCGGTTTCAGGATTATCACCCTAAAAATACGTTTGGCAGGGTGCTAGAGAAGATTATTGCTGTCAAACTACAAATATATTTTTGGAAAGGGAAGAGCTCCTGTCAAAAGGTTTGGGTAGATACTGGCCACGGAAAGATACTGGTCCAATGCAGCTTCGTTTGCTTTTGATGTTTATGAGGGGTTCCAGTACAGACAGGAGACAGTTGTGACAGCTCTTGATCTTGAGGATGCCTACAATAGTCAGTTATGATATTTTGATTTCTGCACTCATGAAGAAGGGTGTTTGTCCGTGGTTTGTGAACTGGATAGCAGCTGTCCTGCATTCACGCATGGTTGCCCTTTGCCTGGGTACATGGACCTCAAAACCATATAATATCGCCTTGGGACTACCCTATGGTTCTTCACATTCACCAGGGCTCTTCAATGTGTAGAAAAGCAAGATTGCAGAGCCTGAATCAAGAGGTGTTGGCAAACACTAGCATTGCCGATGATGTTCTTGCATATAGGCAAGGAACAGATAGGCGACGGATAGCTCACGAGCTACAGGCAACTGTAGACAATGTGACCGACTGGTGTGCAGAAATGGTTGCTGTCATCAACTCAAAAAGGCGGTTGTTTTGTGGTGCCGTCTGGACAATAGAATTGTAAAAGCTAACGTTCCAAACCTTACAGTTAATAACAGTAACATCAAAATATAAAGCAAACTGAGGTACCTGGGTATCATTTTCGATAAAAGCCTGTCCTTCAGGGATCATGTGGATGCAGTTGCTATGAAATGCCAAAAAAGGACTCAATGCAATCAAGATTATGGCAGCAATAGACATGGAACAAAGAATGCAGTTCACAATGTTCCGACATGCGATTCTGTCAGTGATAGATAATGAACTTGGCATGCACACCACATTAAAAAGTCAGCTGATGAAACTTGAACGCATACAGAATAAAGCCCTGCGGGTAATTTTGGAATGTGGAAGAGATATCGCGTTTGTGTGAATGAGATAAATACTTGCACTGCCTACTATTGCAAATAGGCTCAAAGTTCTGCAAGCAAAGTCATATCTCAGAGTAGCTGCAGACAAGAGGCACCTCCTGCATGAAGCCCTGGACAGAGCTAAGGGTCGCAGACTGAAAAGAGGAAAGTCTTTGATGGCGATAGCTGAAGACACAATTCTACATGCGCGCAGGCTTGATAAATTTAGGCGAGGAGAGGAGTGGGTCAAAGTGTCCGATTAGGTTTCAGATTTGTGTAGTGTTCTAATCACTTTGGGGTGTGAGTGCAGGAACTAGCCAGCTGGTGCTGCAGAATCAGAAGTTCAACAAATGATTCATGACAATTCCCGCCCAAGTGATGTGATTGTATATACAGATGGCTCTGTGTTTAGGGGCACACGAAGTGCATGGGAGTTCATAGCAAAGGCGAATTGACATCGTTTGGTGCAACAAAGCCTGGCATATGATATCACAACGTCTAGTTTGAAAATGGAGGTGGAGGCAGTGACTGCTTCAGAATCAGCTGTACACACATGTCGTCATTGTAACTGACTCACAGAGCAGGCTAAGAAAGGTATAGACAGGCATGCTCCGTGCAGGGTAGCAACCATCACTTCAGAGGTCCCGGGTACTTAGCATCCTTTGGATATTTTCTCCAGGTCATGCCGGTGTGTTGGGAAATGAGCAGGTACGGTTGTGCACCACTTGGTTTTGAGCTAATGTATGACAAGCTAGATGTTGTGAGGGCTCTTTTGGAGCTAATATACAGTGCTGGGGAACAGATAGACCCATACTGTCTGAGGAGTTACTACGAGGAGTTACAAAGGAATGTGGCCGACGCTCGACACTTAGGGTAAAGGCGAGACAGATATACAATCAGACAGTTACTGGAACCATCAGAATTTAAAATCTCCGCTTGCTGCTGGAGGTGGGTATAGAGCGTTTATGTGGGTGTCCCGAGTGCTGTGATGTCGATTCTTAATACAAAATTCAACATTTAGCCTTCTGAGCGAACTAGAACTAGAGACGGTTTGAGAGAGATCAGTCTACAGACAAGATCTGATAGAACTAGACACTAGAGACGGTCTGTGAGAGATCAGACTACAGACAAGATCTGATAGAACTAGACACTATAGACGGTCTGTGAGAGATCAGACTACAGACAAGATCTGATAGAACTAGACACTAGAGAATGTCTGAGAGATATCAGTCTAGAGACACAGTATGAGAAAACTAGACACTAGAGACAGTCTGAAAGAGATCAGACTACAGACACTGTTTGAAACAACTAGACACTAGAGACAGTCTGGGAGAGACCTAACCTCAGAGAAGTCCAGTAGGGACCAGGCAGTAGAATCGGTCTGCGAATGACCAGACGTGAGAGGCGTTTTAAGAGTTCAGACACTAGAGACAAGTGAGACAGTCTAAGAGGAACTAGATAGGAGAAAGGCCAGACACAAGAGACAGCTTAAGAGCGACTAGATAGGGGAAAGACCAGACAAGAGAGAAAGTATATGAGCGACTAGACAGTAGAAAGAGAGCAGACACTAGAGACAGCCTAAGAGAGACTAGATAGTAGAGAGAGCAGACACTTGAGACAATCTGAGAGCGACTAGACAGGAGAGAGATCAGACACTAGAGAGAATCTAAGAGCAACAAGATAGGATAGAGACTAAACCCTAGAGACTATTATAGAGCAACAAGACAGGAGAGAGACCAAGCACTAGAGACAATCACAGAGCAACAAGATAGGAGAAAGACCAAACACTAGAGACAATCATAGAGCAACAAGATAGGAGAAAGACCAAGCACTAGAGAGAATCTAAGAGCAACAAGATAGGGTAGAGACTAAACAATAGAGGCTATTATAGAGCAACAAGACAGGATAGAGACCAAACACGAGAGACAACTACAGGGCAACAAGATAGGAGAAAGACCAAACACTGGAGAGGATCTAAGAGCACCAAGATAGGAGAAAAACCAAGTGCTAGAAACAATCACAGAGCACCAAGATAGGAGAGAGACCAAGGACAATAGACAATCACAGGGAAACAAGATAGGAGAGAGACCACGGACTAGAGACAATCACAGGAAAACAAGATAGGAGAGAGACCACGGACTTGAGACAATCACAGGGAAATAATATAGGAGAGAGACCAAGGACTAGAGACAATCACAGGGAAACAAGATAGGAGAGAGACCACGGACTAGAGACAATCACAGGGAAACAAGATAGGAGAGAGACCAATGACTAGAGACAATCACAGGGAAACAAGATAGGAAAGAGACTAAGCACTAGAGATAATCATAGAGCAACAAGATAGGAGAGAGACCAGACACTAGAGACAATCACAGGTAAACGAGATAGGAAATAGACTAAGCACTAGAGACAATCACAGAGCAATAAGATAGGAGAGAGACCAAGTACTAGAGACAATCGCAGAGCAACACGATAAGAGACAGACTAAACAGAGACCGCCACAATCAATCTCTTAATGTCATGATAGCCGTTAGAACGCTGGTCAAAGAACGCCACAATCCATCACTGAATGACATGATAGCCGATAGAACTCTGGTTGGAGAACAACACAATCCATCTCTGAATGACATGATAGCCGATAGAACTCTGGTCGGAGAACAACACAATCCATCTCTGAATGGCATGATAGTAGTTAGAACGCTGGTCAAAGAACGCCACAATCCATCTCTGAATGGCATGATAGCCGTTAGAACTCTGGTCGGAGAACAACACAGTCCATCACTAAATGTCATGATAGCCGTTGCTGGTCAAAGAACGCCACAATCCATCTCTAAATGGCATGATAGCCGTTAGAACTCTGGTCGGGGAACAACACAGTCCTTCTCTGAATGGCATGATAGCCGATAGAACTCTGGTCGGAGAAGGCTACACGAAACAGACAACAAGAAGATGACAATCATTCCAATAAATAAAACGATATAACAGGATGAACCAGGAATCATGGCGATAGGCAGGCAGGTTGACAAGAGTCAGGAGGTGAAACATGGGTGACGCTTAAAGGAAGGGAGAGAAGGAGGAGAATGAAAGAAACGAGGGCCGCAAGACAAGTCAAGAGACAGTGAGGTCACAGGTTTGTAAGCGGCTGGTCGCAAGGCAAGTCATGTCGAAAAGAAGTTTGTGAAAATGACAGTTTCCGAACGAGAATGGAAAGCAAGTGACTGACTTGTGAAGAGAAACTGTGATATACCTGCTTCTTAAGAAGACAGATCAATTAGATGGGAAACAAACGTCATAGCAACGAATATTGCAGTGTCGTCATTACTTTGTAAATGAACTTATCATCTTATATGAATAGACAGAAACAATAAACCGAAGTGTTTGTCGTTACTGTATAGTGGAAATCAGTGACGTAGCTGAATTAGCATTATGTTGTTATAACAAACGATCTTAGATATAAATTATTTGATCCATCGCTGGCTGTGTTGTTGACCCCACTAGACAAATGAACCATATTTTTAATACTTTTTTCCGTTAGGGCGCACCTGATTGAGCTTGGAATATGGGGGGGGTGGGGGGGGGGTCGGGTGAAGGGGGTGGAGAACTAAATCGTGTCCCATTATGACTGTGATCCAAGGGAAAGAAGTCCGATAGAAAAAGAAATACAAATAAGCTTTTAAACAAAAATACTAACGTTCGCGGGCATCTAAAAACGGCGGTCAGCCTAAGAGACAGCAGAGAAAATCTGAGAGAAACCAGACAGAAGAGACTCCAAGAAAGACCAGACCAGTGAGATGGTTTATGCTAGAGAAACCAGACAGGAGTACTGTCCAAGAGAGACCAGACCAGGAAGATGGTTTATGCTAGAGAAACCAGACAAGACAGACTGTCCAAGAGAGACCAGACCAGAAAGATGGTTTATGCTAGAGAAACCAGACAAGACAGACTGTCCAAGAGAGACCAGACCAGGGAGATGGTTTATGCTAGAGAAACCAGACAAGACAGACTGTCCAAGAGAGACCAGACCAGAAAGATGGTTTATGCTAGAGAAACCAGACAAGACAGACTGTCCAAGAGAGACCAGACCAGGGAGATGGTTTATGCTAGAGAAACCAGACAGAAGAGACTGTCCAAGAAAGACCATACCAGGGAGATGGTTTATGCTAGAGAAACCAGACAAGACAGACTGTCCAAGAGAGACCAGACCAGGGAGATGGTTTATGCTAGAGAAACCAGACAAGACAGACTGTCCAAGAGAGACCATACCAGGGAGATGGTTTATGCTAGAGAAACCAGACAGGAGACACGGACTGAGTTTGAGAGAGAGGCAGAGAGAGAACGCAGAGGAAGACAGTTACCATGAGTGTCTCCAGCTTGTTGCTTCCCCCAATGTTGAAGTTGACCACCACGCGGACTTCCTTTAGATGGTAGCTTCCCTTGGGGGTCAGGCCATTGATTCCCTGGATGATCACCCGGCACCTGGCACGGGTGTGTGTGTGTCAGTGTGTGTGTGTGTGTGTATGTGTGTGTCAGTGTGAATGTGTGTTCACGTATACGTCAATGTGTGTGTGCACATCGGCGTTAGTGTGATGTGTACATTAGTGTGTATGTGTGTCAGTGTGTGTGTGTAAAAGTTTTTATGTGTGAGTTAGTATGTGTGTGCATCAGTGTATACGTGTGTGTGCATGCATATACGTCAATATGTATGTACATGTATGTGTGGGTGTGGAAAGAAAACAAGAATAGTGAAATAATCAAATGACGGCATTTACATCTAAACTCATTTACACAAAAATTTATTAGGCCTAACAATGTTTCAATAATTACTCATTTTCACTCAATGCTCAAGAGAGTCAATCAATCAATACTCAAGAGAGTCAATCAATCAATACTCAAGAGAGTCAATCAATCAATGCTCAAGAGAGTCAATCAATCAATGCTCAAGAGAGTCAATCAATCAATGCTCAAGAGAGTCAATCAATCAATGCTCAAGAGAGTCAATCAATCAATACTCAAGAGAGTCAATCAATCAATGCTCAAGAGAGTCAATCAATCAATGCTCAAGAGAGTCAATCAATCAATGCTCAAGAGAGTCAATCAATCAATGCTCAAGAGAGTCAATCAATCAATGCTCAAGAGAGTCAATCAATCAATGCTCAAGAGAGTCAATCAATCAATGCTCAAGAGAGTCAATCAATCAATGCTCAAGAGAGTCAATCAATCAATGCTCAAGAGAGTCAATCAATCAGCTCAAGAGAGTCAATCAATCAATGCTCAAGAGAGTCAATCAATCAATGCTCAAGAGAGTCAATCAATCAATGCTCAAGAGAGTCAATCAATCAATGCTCAAGAGAGTCAATCAATCAATGCTCAAGAGAGTCAATCAATCAATGCTCAAGATAGTCAATCAATCAATGCTCAAGAGAGTCAATCAATCAATGCTCAAGAGAGTCAATCAATCAATGCTCAAGAGAGTCAATCAATCAATGCTCAAGAGAGTCAATTAATCAATACTCAAGATAGTCAATCAATCAATACTCAAGAGAGTCAATCAATCAATGCTCAAGAGAGTCAAGCAATCAATACTCAAGAGAGTCAATCAATCAATGCTCAAGAGAGTCAATCAATCAATGCTCAAGAGAGTCAATCAATCAATACTCAAGATAGTCAATCAATCAATACTCAAGAGAGTCAATCAATCAATGCTCAAGATAGTCAATCAATCAATACTTATGAGAGTCAATCAATCAATGCTCAAGAGAGTCAATCAATCAATACTCAAGATAGTCAATCAATCAATACTCAAGAGAGTCAATCAATCGATGCTCAAGAGAGTCAATCAATCATTGCTCAAGAGAGTCAATCAATCAATACTCAAGAGAGTAAATCAATCAATACTCATCGCGCGTAGAGGCACATCAGGCAGAGACAAACTGTCGCCACTCAGTTCGATCCTGAGCTATTATCTCTATATCCAGTTTAGTCCATTGCGTAGCCTTGAGTTCAGCCTCTAAGGTTCGCCTCCCGTTGCGCTGGGTCTGCCTCTTCCTCGCTATCCTTGTGGTGTCCATTACATTGCCTGTCTCGGCCGTCTCTTTTTCTTTATTCTGAGGATCTACATCTATTTCCCCCCCCCCCCCTAAATTTACATCTTCTAATTTGTCGTGATCTAGAATTGTTGATTTCATCTTGCCATGTGAACCCCAACAATCTTTTGAGAAGTTTTCCCTCACAAGCCGTAAGCTTGCTCTCTATATTTCTGTCTGTTTTCCAAGTTTCTGCTCCATAGAGAAGAACTGTCCTAACGCATGTTTTGTAAATCTTGAGTTTAGTTTCAGTGCTGTAGATATCTGATCTCCCGACACTCTAAAGTCTGTTGTAAGCAGCATTTGTCTTTGCAATTCTGTGCTTGATTTCAACCACTACATTTCCATACGAGGAGATATTACTTACTCCTTAGGTAAGTAAAGGCAGTTACTATTTCCAAACCTACGTTATCTATTACTTTGTGTCTTCTTACACTTTTGGGGTTTATTTCGACCAATTTTGTTTTATTGACATTGATTCATAACCCTGTCTGTTTTGATATTTCTGTAAACTTATCTGTCTTTTGTTGTAAATATTCTTTACTTTGGCTGATGACACAGATATAATTTGCAAAGTCCAAATATTTCAGTTAGGGTTTCAAATGTTCTCCAGTTGTTGCAGTGTGAGAGATCACCTTTCTTCGTTAGTTTATTCCAGTCTGCTGAAACCACTTCATATGTAATGGGGGATATTTTCACCCAGATTAGGAAGGTTGGGGGGGGGGGGGGAGGAAGGCCCAAAGCTAACCCAAAACACCGAGATGTTCCAGATACTCAGATTAAACGAGAATCTGGAGATAGGTGATGACCACTAGTTATCACGGGTATCACGATGATGCGACCCAAGGTTGCCACGTGAAAGTAAAGGACCACCACATGTTGCCACGTGAAACTAACGCGTGGTATAAGTCAGACTTGATTCTGATCAAGTTTAGTTTGTGTCGACCTGTTGGAGTGAGAGGACGTGCGACTGAAAGTGAGAATGTCAACCTGAGAGTGCTTGTTGAGAAAGGAGACCCTGACGACGAAGTGTGAAGCCAAGATCGACCATGCCAGTCTGTGTAATGGCCAGAACCTCAACTGAACTGATGGGAGCCGACTTTGGTCAGTAAATGCAAGAAGAACCTGTTCGTCGAAGGCTGCGTGAATTCGTGTGCGAGAGCTGTGTATTAGGACTACGACTGGACATGTCTGTAAGTTATATCATGTCAATAAATCGATGCTCGTACGACTAAATTGGTGTCGGCTTGTACCAGTTGTGTAACGCAGAGTGTGTGAGAAGAGCATTCATGACACACACATGAACACCACCTAGACAACGAGAATATAAACACACCACTTGTTACATCATCTATCCATATTTTGTTGAATGTTTAATGTAAAGATTTTGCTGTAAATTGTATGTCTGCCTCAACCATGTCAGCAATAATTCGATCTTCACCTGGTGCCTTCCCTTTCTTCATACTGCTTATCGCCGTTTCTATTTCTTTAACGCTGAGTGGCCCAATATCCATTTCTAGGAGTTAGCCACAGTTTTCTATTGTTTGCACTGGGATATCTGATGCTGGCCTATTCAGCAACTCGTTTAAAATATTCTTGCCTTTTGTCAACCTTTCCTCTCTCTGTTGTGATTATTTCTTCTGTTGTGTCTCTCATGTTTCCTTCATTTAAGCTGAAATGTGTCCGACTAAGATCTTTTGTTATTTCATACATTGTTCTAGTATCATATGTAATTGATGCTTCTTCCTTTGGCAGCATTGCGTTCCGAGTATTCCTTTTAGTTTTTCCTTAAGCTTTCCTTTACATATTTATGTTTGGTGTTATTTGCTTTATGTGCATTTTTCCATTGTGCTCTTTTCAAAGTTTATTTGCTCTTTTTTTCTTCTGTCTTTGACCAAGATTCTTTAGACATCCATTCCTCTCTCACATGTTTCTTCATACCGAGTATTCTCTGGGCTGAATGGCAATACTCATTTTTAGGCTGTGCCCATTCCTCTTCAATATTTGTTGTCTCTGTTAGTGGCTAAACGCCTCAAACTGGTTTCTTAGTTCGACGCAAAAATCTTCTTCGACTTGTAATGTCCTGAGGTTGGTTGCATCAAATATTGGGCGTACAGTCTCTTTCTGGCTCCCCCCCCCCCCCCCCCCCCCCCCCCCCCCCCCTCAGTTTAGGCTTCAATCTAGAAATCACTACGTTGTGGTCGCTCTTGACGTCAGGTTTCCTTCTAGCAAATACATTGTATATTAAGGTTTTCACTTCTTACTGTACAGTATATGGTCAGTTTAGTTCCTCGTGTTGCCATTAGGTGATGTCCATGTATATTTGTGGATATCTTTATGCATAAAGACTGTTCTACCAATGACTAGACTGTTGTGGAGAAAGAAGTCGATCAGTTTTTCTCCATTATTGTACCCCTCTCCTAGCCCATGTTTCCCGATGACGGATTGAAGCCCTATGTCATCCCTTCTCACTTTCGCGTAAACGTTTACCCATTACTATAAGTAGGTCATGTTCGGGGACTTCCTTTATCGCCGTCTTCCTAGACCTGTCTCTGGCATACGATCAATGCTGGCGAGAAGGGGCACTGATCAAAATTAAAAGGCTCGGCGTCAGAGGAAGAACCTATAACTACATCAAAAGCTTCCTGAGCGAGAGAACTTTCTCAGTCCTAATCAGAAATGAAGTTTCCGCCACTCTCACACAAGAGAACGGCATTCCTCAAGGTGCTGTGATTTCGCCTACGATCTTCACAATCATGGCGAATGACCTGCACGGTGCAATCACAGACAGCAAAATACAACTGTCCCAATTTGCGGACGACTGCGCGCTGTGGCTGACTGGACGGGATTTGCCTAAAACTCGTAACGAGCTTCAGATCGAATTGAATAACATAATGCACTGGATGAACCAGTGGGGGTTCAATGTCAACACCGACAAATCCGTGCTTATGATATTCAACAGAAAGATGAAACAGCTATACGAAGAAAACGCAACCAGAATTGAAATGGGAGGCAGAGTGATTCAGAGGAGAGTGCACACCAAATTCCTAGGGATGGAGCTGGATGAACAACTGAGCTGGAACAGGCACATAGACTACACGGTGGAACGTACTAAACCACTCATAAATATGCTTAAAATCATCAAAGGCAGCGGATGGGGCGCACATACGAAAAACAATGCTGTCGTTCTACAAAGCATATATACGAGGGAGAATGGAGTACGGTTCCATCGTGTACGAAGCGGCTGCCGACTCCAAGAAAAAAAGCCTAGACTCCATCCAAGGACAAGCACTGGCGTCCATCATAGGAACAGGCAAAACCACATGCAGAGCCGCCATGGAAGTGGCACTCGGCGTCATCCCTCTGAATCTCAGGAGAAAACAGCTAGCCCTAAACTACTGGATGCAAACGTCAGCTGACCCGACACACCCCGCCAGAAAGGCGTTCCATCCGAACGTACACCAACACGGCGACCAGTGCAAACTACGTTTCCTAGAACCAGTCGCCTGGCTGCTAGCTAGATCAAGGCTAAGCGGGTCAGTAAAACACGCGTTCCAAAAACACCAAAAGACATGTAGCTTCCATCCCACCATGGGAACTGATTCCCCCCCGCAACCGACACCCGACTCACGAAACTCATCTCAAAAAACAACCGAGAAAGGAGAAGCTAGGATAATAGCAGACGAGCTCATCCAAAGCCTGACCGAGGACAGTTCCCTTATTATATACACCGATGGCTCCAAAAATGAGAAGGGCAAGGTCGGTGCGGGGCTCTACTCATCAAAAGTCAGAGTCACAGAGCAGTACAAACTAACAGACGGGGTCGCCATATGCACCGCCGAACTGATAGGGATACAGAAAGCTCTGGACTTAGCCCTGACAACAATGCACAAAAAAGTCTACGTTTTTTTACTGACTCGCTGGCCGCTGTTCAAGCATTAAGCAGCCTCTGCAAAAATAGCAGACCCGACATCAAAGAGGGTATCCTGACCGCAGCAACAAAACTTCGACAAAAGGGGTGCCACCTCACAATCGGCTGGATACCAGCCCACAAGGGAATAATCGGCAACGAAAAGGCCGACATGGCAGCCAAAAAGGGCATCAACTGCGACCGCACCCTACACATAGGCCTAGGCAAATCAGAAGGCCGTGCAGTCGCAAGACAGTATATCACAGAGGCCTGGGACACACAATGGCAACAAGGTGTGCAGGGCAGACACGCCTTCCAACTACTAAAAAAACCCAGACTCGCCTCCCAGATCAAAGACCCGATGAAAATACCAGTCTTCAACAAATTGTGGAACCTCAGACTCGGCAACTGGACGGAAACGTACAAAACGCCGAGGTGTGCCGAATGCAATATTAACAACACACTAGCCCACTTCCTACTGGAATGCTCCAGGTTCGAAGTGCAGAGGCGCCCAATATTGACCCACCTACGAAGCAAAAACACCACTCCCTCTGTCACCGAGATCCTGCATGTAAACAGCGACCCGGACACCCAGAAACTGGTGAAACAATACATAAGTAGAACAAATGCAGGAAAAAACTACCAACCCAGCAACAACAACGCATTCAGGAACAGCCCAACCACCAACTGAGAGGGAAACAGACCAGAGGACAGCGACACCCTCTCTCTCAAGCCAGGACACCCAATAAAGGAGCCTCTAAATACTACTCATCTTTCTTCAACTTCCGACCTCACTTTAAGTCCTTTAAAAATTTTCGGAACTTTATCAATTGACTGTACCTATACTCATGTCCACTACATCTTTACCATTTTTTACAAGAAGAAAACTTGTCTAAACAATTGAAAAAAAAAAAAAAAAATTATTAAAAAAAAAAAAAAAAAAAAAAAAAAAAAAAAAATATAAAAAAAAAAAAAAAAAAGCCGAACGCACATGCACATGCAAGATGCGAAAACATAAAGGCACAAAAAAGATGTTAAATGTGGGGACCTGAAAAGGGCCGTGTTTTGGGACGCTGACAGGCTTGTTTGTATCGAGATGGTAACACCGGTGGCGCCTTGGTACACTCAGCGATGGCGGGCTGGCCAACAAGATACGGAAATGACATAAGGATGACAGGTGGCACGAACACAGGCGTATGGATACGCCACAATGGACAAATAACTATTGGACAATCCAAACAAATATACGCAGTCCCAAAATAACCGCCGCTCAATAATGGAGCTGGTTAGGGTGACAGGAACTTTCTTTTTTTTTTAAACAAATCGGAATCGGATCGGACTTCCTTTATCAGTTCATTCATCTAAGTGGGTATAACATGTATCTGTCTTCTCATCGTTTCCATCATTTGTTGGTGCATAGCACTGCATGACTGCAAGTCTCATGAATCTGGAATTGAAGCCTTCAGTTATTAGCCTTTCATTTATCGCCTTCCATCCAATCTGAGATTTGATTACTTGTTTAGTTCGCATTAGTGCTACTCCATGTGTATGTTCACCATCATTTCTTCCCGAGCAGAGTCTAGTATTCCCACTGTTATGTGTCAGTCTTTCTTGTTATGTGTCAATCTTCCTTGTTATGTGTCAGTCTTCCTTGTTGTGTGTCAATCTTCCTTGTTATGTGTTAATATTCCTTGTTGTGTATCAATCTTCCTTGTGTGTCAATCTACCTTGTTATGTGTCAATATTCCTTGTTGTGTGTCAATCTTCCTTATTATGTGTCAATCTTCCTTGTTATGTGTCAGTATTTCTTGTTATGTGTCAATCTTCCTTGTTATGTGTCAATCTTCCTTGTTATGTGTCAATCATTCTTGTTATGGGTCAATCTTCCTTGTTATGTGTCAATCTTCCTTGTTATGTGTCATTCTTCCTTGTTGTGTGTCAATCTTCCTTGTTATGTGTCAATCTTCCTTGTTATGTGTCAATCTTCCTTGTTATGTGTCAATCTTCCTTGATATGTGTCAATCTTCCTTGACCAGGCCATCTGTTTCATTTATTCCCAAAATGTCTGTCTTATTAATTGCCATTTCCTTGGCAATTTCTGCGGATCTGCCTGCTTCATGCATCGTTCTGACGTCCCAGCAGGCATGTTCCTGGGCACCAAGAGGCAGGTTGACGGGGCTGGTTTTCCCGCAGGCTTTCCTTTAGTCCTTCATCGTTGACGGTTATCCTGTCACCTACATCTATGACATCCGGATCGCCATGAATATTTGTTATATTTATGTTCGTCTCTGTTTCTGTAGCGGTTATTAACCCCCTCCCGTACAGTGTGGGGTTGCTGGCCACACACCCAACCCCTCTTAGTAGCCTTTTACGTCATAATTGAAGATGTAGTAGTTCTTTTTGTTATGACACCGGGCACCACGTGGTGAAAACTGAGAGTCATCATCATGTGCCTTGCCAACTTGCGTAGTCGCTTATGCGTCTCCGCAGATGACGATCCCTAGTTGTCTGGAACAGCTCTCTTGATGATATCCCTCCATGCCATCGTGTCAGCCCATCCAGCATCTTCTCTCTTGATGATATCCCTCTATGCCATCGTGTCAGCCCATCCAGCATCTTCTCTCTTGATGATATTATTCCTCCATGCCATCGTGTCAGCCCATCCAGCATCATCTCTCTTGATGATATCCTTCCATGCCATCGTGTCAGCCCATCCAGCATCATCTCTCTTGATGATATCCTTCCATGCCACCGTGTCAGCCCATCCAGCATCATCTCTCTTGATGATATCCTTCCATGCCATCGTGTCAGCCCATCCAGCATCATCTCTCTTGATGATATCCTTCCATGCCATCGTGTCAGCCCATCCAGCATCATCTCTCTTGATGATATCCCTCCATGCCATCGTGTCAGCCCATCCAGCATCATCTCTCTTGATGATATCCTTCCATGCCATCGTGTCAGCCCATCCAGCATCATCTCTCTTGATGATATCCCTCTATGCCATCGTGTCAGCCCATCCAGCATCTTCTCTCTTGATGATATTATCCCTCCATGCCATCGTGTCAGCCCATCCAGCATCATCTCTCTTGATGATATCCTTCCATGCCATCGTGTCAGCCGATCCAGCATCATCTCTCTTGATGATATCCTTCCATGCTATCGTGTCAGCCCATCCAGCATCATCTCTCTTGATGATATCCTTCCATGCCATCGTGTCAGCCCATCCAGCATTATCTCTCTTGATGATATCCTTCCATGCCATCGTGTCAGCCCATCCAGCATCATCTCTCTTGATGATATCCCTCCATGCCATCGTGTCAGCCCATCCAGCATCATCTCTCTTGATGATATCCGTCCATGCCATCGTGTCAGCCCATCCAGCATCATCTCTCTTGATGATATCCTTCCATGCCATCGTGTCAGCCCATCCAGCATCATCTCTCTTGATGATATCCCTCCATGCCATAGTGTCAGCCCATCCAGCATCATCTCTCTTGATGATATCCTTCCATGCCATCGTTTCAGCCCATCCAGCACCGTCTCTCTTAGCCGACCTCTACCTCTTTTCCCACTGATTTTTCTAGTTGTCACAATGCTCTCCAGTGTCTTTCTTCTCATTATGTGGCCAAAGAACAGTGTTTGTCTCCTTCTTATTGTTGTTTGTAGAGATCTGCTTTAATTAGCTTCTTTCAAGCAATCGTTATTAGTTACTCTGGCCATCCAAGGCATTCGTAACATTCGTCTCAGAAACCACATCTCTATTGCTTCCAAATGTTTTCTTATTTGTTCACTGACATTCCAAGATTCGCTACCATACAGCAGAACAAGTGTTAGCACCCTCTTTCTAAAATTAAACGAAAGCGATTAAAAAAAAAATATTTTTTTATTTTCTGAAAGGCAACTTTCGCCTGACCTATTCTGCCATTTTCATTTGTGTGTGTTTGTTTTTTATTTATTTTTTTTTTTTTTTTTTTTTTTGAATAAATTTTGAAAAGTTTTCCTTGAGAGCCATGGTGGTAAGTGGAAATTTTTTTTTTTTTTTTCATTTTACTAATTTTTTTAAACATATCGTCTGCTTATTTACTAATATTTAATTACTAACGCATATAATTATTCCTCAACAATGTCTGGTCACTTTGATGTATAATACGTGTTTGTTGCACGGCAATTGAATTAGTATGGTCTGTTTTCACGTGTAAAATTTAAAAAAAAAATGTGCATGACCACCCCTTGGTCCTCTGATGTAAACCATCTGGGAATCAAAGAGTTTATCTCTGTCACACATTTTCCATTTGATAAAAATTTGTTATAAATGTAATTCATCAGTTTAGTTAATTTTTCCACCCTAAATTTTCCCAGTACTTCTAATTCTACTGCAATTTCTTCTGGCCCAGTTGTCTTTCCTTTCTTCATATGTTGAATAGCAACGCTAACTTCTTTCTTCAGTAAAGATGGAGATTGTGAATTTCTTTCTTCTGGTAATTCTGCTCTCTTTCCATCAAATAACTCTCTTAAGTATTTATTCCATCTAGTTATGATATCATCTTCCTCCGTTAAGATCTCTCCTGTTTTTGATTTCAGACATCCTGTGTTCACTTGTATCTTTCTTCCAGTTAGATCGTTAATTTGTTTGTGCACACTTTTTGCATCTTCAACAGGACTGTGTTCAATTTTACTGCATTGTTCATTTAGCCACTTCTTTTGCCTTCATACACTTATGTCTTATTTCTTTATTTATCTTGTCATATTCTTCCTTGTCATTCATACACTGCTTTTATGCCGTCCAATAACTTTAAAATTTCTTCGTTCATTCATTTCTGTTCAGCTATTTGTCTTCTTTCTGATAAAATCTCTTTGCTTGTTTGATGGACAGACTCTTTCAGCATGTCCCACTGATCGTTTATAGTTTGTATTTTTGGTATTGCATTGTACCTGTTCCTCACAATCACTCTATATCTCTTCTAAATGTCTTGTGAACAGGGAGTAAAGAAAATATAATTTGTCACTTGTCTCATTCACTCAATGTGAGAGTTATAAAAAAAAGTTCATTTCTCACTAGTCAATTTCACTCAATGTCAAACTCAGAGCAATGAAAAGTTAAATTCTTACTTATCACTTCCACTTAATGTCAAAATGAGAGTAAAGTTAATTTCTCGCATTGTCGCATTTTAAACAAAATTTGCACACACACAAAAAAAGCATAAAAATATCATGAAGTTATGATTAGTCTAATGCAAGAGTTGTGGTTGCATGTAGGCCACACAAGGTGACTCGCACTGGAAGTCTCAAACAGACGGAGACACATTGTCGAGTGAATATTCTACACAACATCTCCGTTTGTCTGTCTGTTTTTACCCCTGTCCCATAGAACTACTCCCTGTGTGTATCTGAGTATTTACTCACCACTTTTTACAGTATAACTACGAGTGTGTATCTCTATGTTTACCCAATGTTCCACAGTACAGTTCCGTCTGTGTATATCTCCGTTTATTTAATAGTCCACAGTACAGTTCTGCATGTGTATATCTCAGTTTATTTAATAGTCCCCAGTACAGTTCTGCATTTGTATATCTCAGTTTATTTAATAGTCCCCAGTACAGTTCTGCATGTGTATATCTCCGTTTATTTAATAGTCCACTAGTACAGTTCCACATGTGTATATCTCCGTTTATTTAATAGTCCCCAGTACAGTTCTGCATTTGTATATCTCAGTTTATTTAATAGTCCCCAGTACAGTTCTGCATGTGTATATCTCCGTTTATTTAATAGTCCCCAGTACAGTTCCGCATGTGTATATCTCAGTTTATTTAATAGTCCCCAGTACAGTTCTGCATTTGTATATCTCAGTGTATTTAATAGTCCCCAGTACAGTTCTGCATTTGTATATCTCAGTGTATTTAATAGTCCCCAGTACAGTTCTGCATTTGTATATCTCAGTGTATTTAATAGTCCCCAGTACAGTTCTGCATTTGTATATCTCAGTGTATTTAATAGTCCCCAGTACAGTTCTGCATTTGTATATCTCAGTGTATTTAATAGTCCCCAGTACAGTTCTGCATGTGTATATCTCCGTTAACCTAATAGTCCTCAATACAGCTCTGCATGTGTATCTCAGTGTTTCCCTACTAATGTCCCACAGTACAGCTCCGCCTGTGTATCTCAGTGTTTCCCTACTAATGTTCCACAGTACAGCTCCACTTGTGTATCTCAGTGTTTCCCTACTAATGTTCCACAGTACAGCTCCACTTGTGTATCTGTGTTTCCCTACTAATGTTCCACAGTACAGCTTCACCTGTGTATCTCAGTGTTTCCTTACTAATGTTCCACAGTACAGCTCCACTTGTGTATCTCAGTGTTTCCCTACTAATGTTCCACAGTACAGCTCCACTTGTGTATCTCAGTGTTTCCCTACTAATGTTCCACAGTACAGCTCCACCTGTGTATCTCAGTGTTTCCTTACTAATGTTCCACAGTACAGCTTCACCTGTGTATATCAGTGTTTCCTTACTAATGTACCACAGTACAGCTCCACCTGTGTATCTCAGTGTTTCCCTACTAATGTTCCACAGTACAGCTTCACCTGTGTATCTCAGTGTTTCCCTACTAATGTTCCACAGTACAGCTCCGCCTGTGTATCTCAGTGTTTCCCTACTAATGTTCCACAGTACAGCTCCACCTGTGTATCTCAGTGTTTCCCTACTAATGATCCACAGTACAGCTCCGCCTGTGTATCTCAGTGTTTCCCTACTAATGTTAAACATTACAGCTCCGCCTGTGTATCTCAGTGCTTCCCTACTAATGTTAAACATTACAACTCCGCCTGTGTATCTCAGTGTTTCCCTACTAATTTTCCACAGTACAGCTCCACCTGTGTGTCTCAGTGTTTCCCTACTAATGTCCCACAGTACAGCTTCACCTGTGTATCTCAGTGTTTCCCTACTAATGTTCCACAGTACAGCTTCACCTGTGTATCTCAGTGTTAACCTACTAATGTTCCACATTACAGCTCCACCTGTGTATCTCAGTGTTTCCCTACTAATGTTCCACAGTACAGCTCCGCCTGTGTATCTCAGTGTTTCCCTACTAATGTTCCACAGTACAGCTCCGCCTGTGTATCTCAGTGTTTTCCCACTAATGTTCCACAATACAGCTCCGCCTGTGTATCTCAGTGTTTCCCAACTAATGTTCCACA